>NCQT01031352.1:7715-21162 GCA_002740465.1 Stenocereus thurberi | reverse complement strand
CCTAAAATAAAACTAAAAATTGAAAATGCCAATATGAAACTAAAACTAAGGAAAGAAACCTAAAATAGAAAAAAAAAAACACTAAATGCTCAATTAAAAATGCTTTAATTAACCCTGAATGCATGGTCTAAGATGCAAACTATTCACACGACCAAATCGTACACATTTTCACAAAGAAAACACACAACTAATAACTCCCTCATGCTTGGACAAAGCATTGTCCACAATGCAAGCACAAGATAATCATTGGGAAGGGGCAAGAAAAACTAGAAAGGAGGAGGAGGGATAGAAGAAGGGAGGGTGGGGTTGAGACATATTCCAATCATGGCAAGTTTCTAAAGAAGCCCTAAAGTCTTAGAAATATTGGTTCTGGGAAGCAATCATCCCACGAACTCCTAAACAAAGTCATAGAGGGCAGCATGCTCAACTGGACATAAGCCCGTAAGTCTAGAAGACTTGTTCCTCTTTGATAGACCAAAGGGTGTTGTGGATATCAGTGTAGCCCTGGGAAGAGGAAGACTGAGAGGAACTAGAGCCGCCTAAATATGGTTGTGGAGGAGAAGGATGAACTAACTCATCATCACCCAGCATAAATGAAAGATTGTCTAGGTTCAAAGGAGTAGTACGGTCAATATTTGGAAGAGGCATAAGCCTGTTTCCAAGGTAATTCCAATATATCCTACCTCCCTCCATCCTACAGAATTTCATTTGCTCAAAGGCAGCTAAGGTTAATCTCTCAGAACCTGACACTTTATCAGCAGGATTAGGCTTAATACAAACCGACCTAACTATAAGGTGATAAGGCCTCCAATTACTATCCTCTTTGCAGAACTAGTAGCTGCACTTAACAATTGATTGGCAAAAATGAACCATGGTCAATTCGTGTTCCTTCTAGCATACCGTGTAAGAAATACAACTTAAACAGACAAGGCATGTTCAAACTGTCCTCCTAAGCCAATAGTCCACAAGCACGGACACGCTGGGAATGGTTTCCTTGCAATGACTAGCTTCATATTGATAATTACGAGTTAAGGTATACCAACAAGCATTAGGATTAAACTCCCTAAGCACATCTTATCAGTCTAAATCCAAACTTGGTGGAAACCCGAATATGTTGTTAAAGCAACTCAAATTCAACACATAAAACTCCCTGTTCAAGTAAAATGATTTATACCCTTCTTGCCATCAAGGACCACTCGTGACTTCAACATGCAAAGTACTCAAAAATTCTAAAGTGAGTTCATGATGTGTATTGTTTCGAGTCTCAATGAATTGACCCATACACCCACAAGCAAACAACCAATGAATATCATCTACCAGTCTTAATCGAGTTAACAAAATCCCCATCAAAGTATCGAGCAGTTACAACAAGTTTACTACTCAAAGCATTATATCTAGCAACATGCTCAGGAGTAGTTAAGCGAACCGAGTTAAGAATATTATCTCGATTTTGCACATTGGTTGTGGTTCAGGAAACCTATTGGGAAACTTAACCTAACGTCCTCATTCTCGAAGTAGTCGTTGTTTTCTTTTTAGGTGCCATAGATATGGAATGTGGAAGGGTATGGATGCTTAAAAGTCCTAACTACAAAGAACAATGGATAAAAAATGAAAAATTTATGCAACTAATGGGTAATGGGCAAGAACTATGGAAGAAAAGATGAAATTTTGGAAGATTAGAAGGTGTAGGGTGTTATAGATTTATGAGAGAAAGAAGACTATTAAAGGGAAAATTTAGGAGAATTAGGGGTAAGGTGAAGAAAATAAGAAGAAATGGAAGAAATTAGAGCGAATTTGAGTAAAAATTAAAGGTAGGAAGGCGGGTGTTGATGGACGTTTTAGAGAGAGAAGGGCAGAGTTTAGAGACAAAGAGAGAGATGAGGATGAAGAAGAAGAATAAAAGTCTCGAGCCACAGGGCATGAAAAGCCCTTGACCACAGAGGAACATGCCTGCCACTGACCGTAACGAGCACCACAAACTCTTGTGGTCGGCTCTGTCTCCGAAAGTTTTTGATTTTTGGGCAGACGCTCCACGGACTGAGTCAGACACCACTAGGGGTCTGTGGTACCTTCTGTGTGGAGTCTCTAAAAGTCCCTCATTACACATGTTTTTCTCTCTCTCTCTTTTTTTCTCTTATTACATATGTTTTTATCGGTCTTTTTTCTCTCTTTTTTCTCTTTTTCAAATACACATGTTTTTTTCTCTCTTTTTTTCTCTCTTATTACCCATGTTTCTTTTTCGACCTTTTTTGTCTCTTTTTTCTCTTTTTCAAAATAAGGAATGCACTAAATATAAACAAATAAAAAGAAAAACTATTAAAGGGAACTTAGGTTGCCTCCCAAGAAGCGCTATTTCAAGTTCGAGAGCTGAACCTTCACGTCTATGCTAGCTTGGGGACAGAAAGGGTGTGGGTAGAGAGCTTGTCAATTGGCTCCCCCACAACTCCCGGCTCCCTCTTGTCATAAACTACGAAGTTTAATTCTTGCAATAGAAGGTACCATCTCAAGTAATCGGGATGGAGATCCTTCTTCATCATCAATTAGCATCAAATAGCACAATCTGCATACAAAACTATCTGGTAGTGGGCTCCATTAGACAGGCCATTACTAAACTCAACTCCCAAGGCAAAATCATATGCAAATCTATCCGTATGAGGCAAAGACATCAGTACGTGAGCAAACCTGCAATAATCGCTTGTGGAACCCTCATTAATAGCATAGGGATCATCCTTAGTTACGCTAGGTGGACCAGGGCCAACAAATTCTGCCTTAGCATAGTCAAGGTCAGGGCTCTTAGTCAAAACACGATTAAACAGAGGAGGATCAGTACGACATAAATAATCATGCATCTCAATCTCATGAGAAACTATCACTTCATCACAAGTAAATGAGAAGGGGGAACATTTCGGTCTTTAAATAAATTAAACTCAGCATGAGACTCCCCATATAAAATGTTAACCGCCCCTCTTTCACGTCTACCTTGCAAATGGAAGTGGTCAATAAGCGTCTCCCTAGAATAATTTGGGTATATGCATCTTCGGCTATATCTAAGACAATAAAGTCATTAAGCACACAAAAGTCACCTACTTTTATAGGAACAACCTCCAAAATACCCAAAGGGTGCTTCATGGAACCGTCTGCTAATTTGAGTGAAATAGATGTTGGTTGTAACTGTCCTAAGTCAAGCTTTTGAGAATAAGTATAGGACATCAAACTAACACTTGAACCAAGATCACATAAAGCTATAACAATGCTCACATTTCTAACCATGCAGGGAATAGAAAAGCTGCCTGGATCTTTGAGCTTAGAAGGAAACTCTTCAAGAACCTCTAGACTGTTCCCCTCTCCAGAAGTTATAATCTTAACCTCGTCACTTTTCTTCTCACTTACAGCCTTATTTACCTCTCCACTGTCCTTAAGCCTCACAACCTCAGAATCCTCTAATCCTCCTCACAAGATAACACAGTTACACTACTCATGGTGATTAGGCTCGAGCTTACTAGGAAGTCTACCAGGGGGTGTAGACAAAGAGGTAGCTTGTAAGGCAATTTGAGCTTCCAATATCTTATTGTGAGTACTACGCACATAACCTTAGAAGCTAATTGCTTGATATACTCATCTTGCTTTGGTTGTGCTAAAAGCATACTCTCCATCATGGTCCCTAAGTTAGACTTTTGAGATGCTTGTTGAGGGTTGGGTGGTCTTTAAAACCCATGGGGTAGTCTAGCGTTCGATTGAAGCAGAACCGGCGTGTTAGACCTATAGGAGATTTCTCCAACCTGCATGTATATATTGAAAAAAGGGGTCATTAGTTGGTTTAGGATTGAAATTGTTAATGTAGTTAACTTGGTCACTAGCATCCTAGGCAAATTGACTACTAACTTGGGAATTCACAGTCAAATGGTCAATAGAACCACAAATTTCATATGATGAGGAGGGGACATTTGAACTAACAGAGTTGACATTCAGACGTTCGAACCTTTGAGACATAGAATCTACTTTAGCAGAAAGCAAAGTAATAGCAGAAAGCTCTGACTTACGTCCCACCCTCTTGGGTTGGCCTCCATCATTGGACCATTGGTGATTATTAAGCCCATCTCCTCAATTAGGTTATAAGCCTCATCCTCCATCTTGTTCATTAATGTAGCACCCGCCACCACATCTATAATAGACCTCATCGGTTGAGTGACCTCATTGTAGAAGGTTTGCATAATCATCCTTTGTTGGAGTCTACGAGGTAGGCATAACCGTAACAAGTCTTTAACCGGTCCCAAGATTCATAGAACAACTCATCCTCCCTTTAAACAAATATGGTGATTTGATTTCTTAGACTCTCTATCTTACTGGGTGGAAAGAACTTTGTAAGAAAGGCCTTGGTGAGCTCCTCCTTTATAGATATCAACCACAGAGGTAATGAGTGAATCCACACTCGTGCCTTGCCCCTCAATGAGAAGGGAAATAATTGAAGTCGAACAGCATCGGTTGAAACTCCGTTGAGCTTCAAAGTATCATACACCTCTAAAAGGATCGAGAGGTGTAGATTCACATCCTCCATCGGGGTGCCTTCAAATTGAGATTGCTGCATCATAGCTATAAGAGCTTATTTCAACTCAAAATTATTAGCTTGTACAGTTAGTCGAGCAATGCTGGATGTGATGCCATAGACACCCAGGCTAATGAAGTCCCGAAGCATCCTTCGTTGATCTCCTCCACTGCCTGCCATACTTAGAAATGCTTGTTGAGCTATGAGCCATTACTTTTCTAACCAAAGCTTCATCTGCCTTGAACGAATGGTCCTTTCTATCTTCGAATTGAATTTGAAAAGGAATGGACTTTGCATAAAAGGGCGAAAGTATGCAAAGTCCCATAAAAACCACCACAAATACTACCAACGTAAATAAAAAATAACAAAGATGAAGAAAAAACTATTTAGTCAATTTTCAAAGAACTAACTCAGTATTAGACAAATTCTGTCCCTGACAACAATGCTTAAAACTTAACAAGCCCACAAGTGCATGGGTGTTGTAATCTAATTAAAGTATCATTCCTACAGAGACCAACGCAATCTATTGAATTTATCCTTTAAAAATGCTAAGCAAATATAAATCGATTTAGGGAATAAATTAATCTATCACTAGATGAAGTGCTGACTGTTGACTTGAGAATTCTATCACTTAAAACTACTTAGGGATTTGCCTCACAAACTATGAACTAGATCTGATAAATAATGTCTATGCTTACTCAAATTAGGATGAAATCAAAGGACAACAAACATATAATAACCAATCCTTTCTTTCAAAATGAATTGAACTATTTAAACTAAACATACTACCATTATTTCAAAAGCGATTTTTAATTTACTCTAAACTTAAGAACCTAAGTTGTCAAATTTCAGCACAACATACAACTTTCTCTCAAAACTAACTATGTTAATTCTATACTTGCTAATCCAATAGTGAATTTCTCCTTTCAGTACTTCATCCAACTATTTGATATTTTGCAAATTAATTTGGCCAAAACTATTCACAATAGTCATAACACAAGATAGATTGAAACACTCCAAATAGAATAAACAAATTATTGATGAAGATTAAGGATGTAAGTTCATAAATTGGCTATCAAATCCCAAGGCTAAAGAAACTAATCACCCATGGTGAATAAAACGAACAAAATAGTTTAATCAATAAAAGAAAAACAAAACTATTCTATTGGGTCTAAAGAACAAGGGACGAGAATAGCTTAGCAATAATGGAGTTTCTTGACAACTTCCTCAATCTTAGAGACTCTCAATGCAAGTACTCTTCCTTCTAATCTTCTTTTTGTTCCCAAAAGTGATAAGAATTACAAAACTTTCAGAGATTTCCAAGGTAGATATGTTAGGTCCCTTGCTTAAGCAGCCGACCATATGTTCATATAGCCGTCACTAACAATTCTCAGCCACATAAGCCAAGGAAAGAAGGGGTGCAGTCGCTATAGGCCTGCCACGGACCGTCGCCACCACCACTAACAGTCTATGAAGGCCTCTATCTCGGAGTTCTCTTGTTCTTCTTTTTCCTCCACAGGTACGGTGACTGGGGGCATCCATGGTGAGTCATAAATTTGACTTTTGAGGGTTAATGCTGGATCAATAAGGTCTCAAAACCTGCAAAGGTGATCAAAGAACTATACCCAAGCATAAATTGCGATTTTAGGATACAAACTAGGCATACAACTCATAAATCCCCTAAAACTACATCAAAATGACCTTAAAATGATATGCACTATAGGCACTTATCCCTATGGTGAAGGCTAATGATGAGATGCCTGAACTTGGTTGTTGAGGTTCTTAAAGCTCAGTGCCCATATACCTTTGTTGTGGCATAGGCTAATGATGAAATGTCCCATTGTCATGAGAAATAGTGATATTGTATTATGCTAGGAGCCACTCTATTGTCACAATGTCCAATTGTGTCAGGAGATAGCATATTGTTAAATTTTACCATTGTATTGGAAGACAATGATGTCTCATTATGCCGAGAGTTAGGCTGTTGTCTAAATGTCTCATTGTGCTAGGAGACAGCCTGTTGCCCAAATTTGCTACTGTACTTGAGGCTAGCCTATTGTTGAAATGGCCTATTGTGCTGGAAACTAGTCTAAGAATTGAGTGGTGCGAGATCTTAAAGATTTGTAGTCAAATCCCTGAAAACGTGGTGCATGGGAGCCTGAAGATCTGAATCCGACCTATTGTCGATTGATAGGTTTCTATTAGTGATGATGTCTTCCTATGCTAGTACAAGGAGATTAAGATGTCCTCTACAGCCAGATCCTCTTAGACATGTTACATATTGATCTAAAATTACACATATGTCTACCCATTGGGGATTTAAGTTAATTCCTCCATTCACGGAAGTGATGACCATGTGCTGTATAAACCATGCTCTAAAGATAGAGCCCCCCTCCCTAATCTTGACCACAACTAATTAAGGGAATGGTCAAAGTTTAAATGTTTATGGAAATATCTCTCCTCTTTTTTTCACCTACTTTTTTATTTTTTTATTTTTTAAACCTTTTTCGTTTCTCTTTTGGATGGGATTAATATGTTTTGCTGTTTTATCTTTGGTCTAGAATATCCTTTGATTACTACTTTTCATATTGATATCGCCCATGACACCTTTACGCTTGGTTAGGTCTGATGTATAAACGAAATGGATTCTTTAAAGGCTAATAGAAGTTCCTCGAGGCAACTATCAGGTTTGATGAGAGAATAATGTTGGCTACCAAAGAAGGCTTCTACCATAGCCATATGCATTAAAAGTGCATTACTTATTGTGAACAAGTTCTTCAAATCGAAGTCCCAATTATAATATTTTTAGATGATGAGGTTAAAATCCTTTATTTCTTTTTGCTATTATCTCTGTCTGCCTCCTTTTGCCTAACTTGCCTTTTTAGGATTTCAACCTAGACACTTTTTCTTTTTATTTTATTTTAATACTTAGGCTTATCATAGCATAAGAGCATTCTAGTAAAAGAAAAATGGAGGTGCGAATGGAAGAATGAAAGCTCTAAAGCATTGACTCAGAAATGGGAAGTTTGGTGGAAAAGTGAATGGACTCCCCAACTCAGTTCATGAAAGCAATTTCAAGGGGCTGGTGGTGCTCCTCTAGTGTGGTGGTATATAGTAGGGCTAGTGTTGAATGCCTAAAAGGGATTACTAATAGGTTCAATGTTATACCTCGACATTTTATATGAATAGGACAGCCCTTTCTAAATGACTATATCAGTTTCATTTTAAGATCTTAAAAATAAATAATCCTAAGTTGGGCCCATTCTGTATGACTTTAACTCACCCTTTTTCTTAGGACAATAGGTTGAAGCCCTCAATGATTTGAGCAATTTCTTAAACATAGGCTTCTTAACTCTTTGTTTAACTAAGGTGCATAGCTAAAGTCATACAGCAAGGTGGTAGTCATTTTTTGGTAGGAAACCCCCACATTGTTTAATCCAAATGGCATCACAGTGTAGCAATAAGTTCCCCAGGGGGAAATGAGGTAGTCTTCCCTATGTCTTCCACTATCATCTTGACTTAGTTATAACAACACATCCATCCATGAAGGAAAAGAGTGCTTGCCGAACAGTGTTATCAACGAAAATATCTATACGTGGTAGTGGAAAGTCATGTTTTAGACTTACCTTACTAAGATCCCTAAAATCCACAGACATTGTTAGTCTTCCATCTTTCTTTGGAGTTGGGCTTTCTTTGGAATTAGGACAATATTTGCTATGTATTCAGGGCAGTGTGCAGCCTTGATGAATCTTGCATCAATTGTTTTTGCTTTTTCTTTATTTTCAAGGCTCGTAATAGTTTTATCATATAGATTTTTTTGTTTTACTTACATTGTATCCGAATAGAGAGAAATTTATGGTCAATAGTATCTTGATCTATGCTTGGCAGGTGTTTGTAGGACCATGTAATGACATCTATGAATTTCCATAGGAGTGAGGTGAAACTTTCCCACTCATCCCGTGTTAGTGATTTTCCTATTTTAAACTCTCGGGGCTCTTCGGGAGTCCAAATTGATTAATATTGTATCTTCGATGATGGAAGTCTGATTTTCATGATCTTCTACTACTTTAATTAGATCTTTTGGAGTACTAACTTCATCTTTTTTTATAAAAGGCAAAGCATTGAAAAGGAGACGGAGAAGATGAGTTGTAGCGAAAGAGTTCATCTTATTAAAATAAAAAAATAAGTACATTTAATGCAGAGTTTAAGGAAACAGAAATCAAGAACTAACTCTGAGGCTCTATCTTGCACTCTCCTAAACTATCCCCTCTAGCTATAGTGAACACTTTTCTTCCTCTTTAGTTGTCTAGGTCACTTGTAGCCTTTAAGCCTCGGTGAAGAAGTTTGCAGGGTCAAAATCATTGTTAAACATGGCAAGGGCAGAATAATAGTAGGTATTCTTACTTCATGTAATGACAAGGGGCCGAACAATAGCAGGTATTCTTATTTCCTGTAATCTTGCTCGAGCAGGATCTGCAATATGTTGTTTTCAGCTAGGTCAATCCAATCTTAAGTGGATTTATCCTTTCTTGTAGTAGTAGATGCTTTTTTTTCTCCAACTACCAGCAGTCACTAAACACTTCCAATCCAGGTAGCAACATTCTCTTTTCACTTATATAGTAGGGCTGGGGCAATCTATAAAAAGGAAAATTGCATCCCACATGAAGGAATTGTCCATTAAGGGTAGGGGGTAAGGCTTTATAGTGCAATACTTCTGATTCCCCTACCTAGTGGCAGCTTTTTGGGCTCAAGCTTTTCGTTATGCTTTACTCATATCTTTTGGATTGAGATGATACCCTAATTTAAATTTGTAATCTTCCTTTGAGTCAAGGGAGAGGAAGTCCATCCACACTTCGTCTCATAGCAATTCATAGGAAGTATCCCCATTTTCTAAGGATAGCATTCACATCCAAGTTTGAATAGGGATCAAAGTCGAAAGGAGCCGGTCCTTCTCTAAGACTTACACTGTTTTAAAAGTACAGAGTTCATCATCATTCTAATTCTGCTCTATTTCTAGTACTAGCTCCTTATTTGTGATTGTACCACACAAATTATCCCCTTCAATAGTGACCACCTACCCTTTTATCAACATTTTCACTTTCTAGTGCATGGCAGATGGAATTATTTGGTAATCATGAAGTTGTGGTCTTTCCAGGAGCAAGTTAAAGGTAGTTGGAATATTTAGAACATGAAATTTCACATTCCTTTCAATAGAACCCACATTAATGGGAAGCAGAATAGTGCCCAACACAACCCTTTTGGAGTTGTTGTATGCTCTTAGATGAGCTGATGGTATTAAGAGTTGATCTTTCTTGATTCCTAGTCTTTAGTTAGTTATCCAAGGGCAGATATTCATAGCTAACCCATTATCGACCAGGGGAAGGGGTACATACTTTTGAAGGCATATCACGATGAGATATAGAGCGTTATTGTATGCCGAACCTCCTAGTGGGAGCTCTTTATTATTAAAGGTTGTACTGTTTTTACCAAGCATGATTAAAGCTATTATTTCCTTAGGTGTAGCTTTAAGGGACAAGTCAATCTTATTCAGTTCATCTATTAGTAGTTGACTATGCTTTTGAAAAGCTACTACGAGTTTCCAATTAGTTACTTAAGCTTTAAGTTTTTTCAATTGCTTGAGTATTAAATCCTCTTCTTGAGCTATCGCCCGCTTCACCATTTCCAGGGCCTGTTATGGGCCCTCTTTGGCTTGGTGTCACCCATCCTTTTGTGAGGTGTTAGACTCTTCCTAGTCTTCTTTTTCTTTCTAGCCATAAATAATTCTCGCTAGCTTCGACAGGTAGATAACCATCTTGGGTTTCATATAGGTTGTCTTCATCGCTTTCCCATGAGTCGTGGACATCTAGGTGTTGTGTAGGTATGCTTACGCTTGGCCTTAACTTTGACCAGACAGGCTAAATTTCCTATGATTGCTCCTTAGATAAAAGTCTCCCAATCAATGGGCTCCATGGGTATACTCTCATAGTCTTCCCTATCCTAATAAATACTTTTTAAAGGGGAATTAAAGACCCAAAACATGATGACTTATGAACTAAAGTCCTAATGCCGAGAGCCTAGTATGCTGATTGTATGAATGTTGACCCATATAGTCATTGCCCAAGGTAGACCCAGTTATAGGATGCTGTTGGGTTTCTAATTGGGCACTGTGACTGGCATCCAGATTTCAACATCTTTCTCCTATGTCTAAACTTAATCTAACATAGTCAAGCTTCAGGGATGCTAGTAGGGTTCCTAATTGGGCCCTCAAATTGATCATCCTAACTGTTGCCATTTTCTCCTAAGTTTAGATCCAATTAGATATAGGTAAATTCTCTTAGGGTACTGGCTGGGTCTCTAATTGGCCTAGAAAACTAGCTCTTACCCCTTTTCTTAGATCTTAACTAAAAATAATCCTAGCCAGCTTTTTCCTAAAACAATCTTGAACTTCTACTAGCATGCAGACTCACTCTCTCTTATTTTTTTAAACACCTAGTGAGGCCATTCAAGCTCAACTAAACCCCTTTTAGGACCTCTCACTACCTAGGCTAAGGGTATGACCTAGTTGGTCCTAAGGTCAAGAGCCCCTAGAGTTCAATTGGCCTTGAAGCTGCTTTGGTTCATACACCTAGTTGCTAAGTTCGACCTTCCCTATCCTGGGCTCCCCAAGGACCTAAAGCATCACTGCATACACCTTAGGGCTAAGGAATTTGAATCACACAAAAACACATCCAAGCATACACATGAGTTCAAACCTAAGCCCGAGTTCTAAGTCACAAGTGTTTCAAGTCAAGTCTAGCACAGTTCTATCACGACCCAAATGCTTTATTCATCATTCATAGGGTACAAGGCAAGACTAGAATATTTCAATTGCTTCCATAGGTCACATGGACTGAAAAGTGTGTCATGAGTGTGTGGATCAATGCATGCCCAATTAAGTCTAATGGATGCACCGTATTGATAAGTTGATCTCCCAAAGGGTAATAATAAGGTCTAAACCTAGAGGTGTAGTTACTCTTATTAGGGTAGCACCTATCAATCCAAGAATGCATAATATAGGTGTAATTAAAATAATTTCTCATATTGAATTGCAAACCTCACTCCCTTTTAAGAAAAGCTTGCCTTAGTGAAGTCGCCACTATAAGGCCCCAGGTCCTTCGGGAACTTATCCCAGTTCACCGTCTCCCATGAATGTTCAGACTCATCTGCTAAGTATTTATTATTATTTTTTTGAAACAAGTTATTAATATGCTCTTTTTTTAAAATCAAAATCTTGCAAATTAGAGAATTGGACCATAATTCTGATGTAGAAACTTAACTAGGTTCCTGGAGCAGAATTAGGTCTAATTGTCGGATGCATATCCTAGCAGTACTGACCGCTTGATCCTGAATCTAGGCAACAAACCTAATCTAGGAACCTGACCAGTTCTCAGGCCAGTGTCAAACTAGATCCTTATTTAAACAATAAAAATTAATTAATAGAGCCGCTAATGAATTTAGGGAAAAAATTACAAACCTATATTACTTTTTGGAGTGAATCGATAAATCGATGAGCAAAACCGAAGGGACATTAAAAGGACAAATGATTTCATTTCAAACAGGTTTTTAAAGGGCCCCCAAGTAATCCCCAGTGTGGGAGTATCTTGACTCTCTAGTCTCATCATAAGGATCTAGATTCAGGGGCAATGGTACGTTGATCTGATGGGATGCATCACATCACCACCCGTTACCACCGACGGCCTCTATATTCAGCATAAGAAATCAAATATCAATTGTGCCATCACCTAATCATACAGTAGATTGCTATAAATCATATTAAACAACGTAAAAAGATACAATTTTTAGTCAAATAAAAGCCAAGATAAATTAAACAATCATAGTGGGCGGATATCTTTGGTAATTTAAAATCAAAAATCATGCAAAAGGGAATGAAGTAAGAGGATAGAAGGAGGATGAAAAATATGCCCTTCTGATAAACCCCCTGATTTACCTCGAATCCTAGCTAACTGACTCCTTGTAATAGTCAATCAAATATCTCCTTCTTAAAGCTCTCATTATGTAACTCGGGATTTTGCCTCTCTAATATCTAGAATTATTCTGCCAAAAACCTCTCACTATTTTCTAACTCTCACACAACGCTAGTTTCTGGTGTCTAACGGATGTGAAATTGGATGCCTAACTCATACCTCTTACCCTTTGGGCATTCCACTTTTTATAATGGTTGAGGGGATAATTCAAATTAGTTTAGAGAAAGGAAACCTACTCCTAGTCTTACTAAGCTTAATATAAACTGATGTGTTAGTTCAACTAGGAGTATAACTAATTAAATCTCATAGACTAGTCAACTTTCGGCTAGCCTACATGGGCTTTCTGCTGCTTTTTTATTCACTAATCTGGACTCTATTTTTATTAATCACTTTGTTGTGCCCTAGGGGTACAAGTTAGGGTACTATTGTCATCATTGGCAATTAAAATAAAGATGCCATTTTTAGGCATCAATAATGTGTTTGTGTGTATTTGGTTTACACCATATCACTCTGTTAATGACCTAATTAATCGACTGATCAACTCATATAACCTAAAAAAAAGTGCTTAAAGCGACTAGTGCTTTACATTGACCTAGCCTAGCTGACCTAAGTTTATCAAGGAATACTATATGTATTGCGACTAGTAGTGTTTAATGTTTTTTATTGGGGGAGTGGTTACACAATGCACATAAGTAATCATATGAAGAAAACCTAAGCTAATCTTTCAACATTTCTCATTTAGCACCTGACCTCTTGTTGTTCATCTTGTTTCATTTTCCATTCCCCATAATAAATATGGTTAAGGGTGAGGATTATCAGGAATTTGATTTTGTTTATTAGGGAAACCTTGATATTTTTGTTTTTATTTTTATTAATGAAA
>NCQT01031159.1:36802-46864 GCA_002740465.1 Stenocereus thurberi | reverse complement strand
CTCCTCATTTAGTTTTGCTTTTCTAGTGTTGGAATCTTAAAGTTATTTATGCCATTATTTTGCATGACCTTAATCATGCAAAGTTGTAGTGTTGCAAATACATTATTCAGGTCTGTGCTGGTAAGCCTTTAGATGACTTCTATAGGGCTTCAAGTGGCTCATCGATTTTCGTAGGAGCTTTTGCTATAGGATTGAATTGCTCTAGAAATCTAAGATCTATTACATTCATATCTAGACTATTTGGAGGTTTATAGTAGAGTTGAATGTTAAATTCACACACTGATGCATCATGAGAGAATTCACTATCTACTGGTGAGATATGAGGCTTGGTGCAGCCTTGTTGGATAAATATTCTCATTGTTGGATTACACTTTAGCAAATGCTCTTAAATAATGAGCAAGAGTTCTTGCATTAAATAAGACCTATAAACTTTCTTTTGTCATGGATGAACCACCTAGCTTTCAAGAAAATACTTCATTTCAAAACTCATCAAATTGAGGGCATGTAATTACTATGGGAAACATTAATTTCTCAATGAACTTTTTGCTTTTCACTCTTCGCATTAGCTTATCCTCTTTCGGTGATATGTTAATTTGGGTTTTAATGCATTAACCACTAATGCAATGTTGATTTATACACATTCATTGAGCTAGAAAAAGACCAAAGATTAGTGTGGCAATATAAAGGGACTTATTGGATGAGGTCATGATCAACTTCGATCCATTTTCCCACTATTTTTTCAAGCATTTTAGATGCTATATTGATTACTTTATTATTTGACAAACATGTTTGTCCTAGTTTCCATATGTAATATATTATTCTTAATGAAACTAAAAATTTAGATGCCACTTTAGTCATGAAACCATATTTTACTTTTTCTACTATTCTCTTCCTCGTAATGATGTCAATGATAACTCATTGCCAAAAACTGTATTTTACATCTCATGTAAAGTGTGATACTTCCCTTATTATGCATAACAATTCTCTAGCATTTAGATGATGGTGAGTTTGGGGCATAGATGGAGGAGAAAACAATAGATGGGAGATTTTGTAGCTAATGGAGAAGGAAAGTGAAAAGACTGCGTTAATTAGAGGGAAAGTGAGTGAAACATCAACTTTGATTGCACAAAGCCATGTTGGGCATTTACTAATCGCTAAACTGTTCAATGCCCCAACCATGGGAATATTCTTAAAGTAGCCCAGAGATTGAGGAAGGACTTTGCTTATCATGAATTATCACATAACCTACTCACATTTCAATCATTTTTCCACAAAGAAAAGCTACTCATTATAGACAATAGCCCATGGCCTTGACAAAAACATGTTGGGGCTTATTGAGATAAGTAGTTACCTATCTAAGGACTCATTTACCCAGTCGCAATTGAAAGCTTATGTATCCCCATTTGATAACATGTCAAGAGATACTACAGAGCTGATAAGAAAGTGTTTCAAGTGGATGATTTAATACAATGATCTAAATTACATAAGTTGGATTATGTTCATCCGATTAAGTGTGAATGTTAATATTTAAAAACTTCTGAGAAGGGGCATGTTAATGCAGTTTGATGATGCCATGATGGACTCCATGATGAAATGAGTAGCCTTTACATATAATATATGACTAAGGTTTTGTTATTCACATTGGACTACAAGCCATCTTGAAGCACACTGTGAAAAACAAATACGTAAAAAAATATGAACGTTAGCTTCATCTCTCATGATGAAAGGGTTTGAAGTCCTAAATAACATAAGGATTGAGAATAAGACGACGTTGTAGAGGAAGCTTCAACAATAATCATCTAAGGTAGGGGTGATGAAAATAACAATGACTCAATTGAAAGGACATGACTAGAACTACCTAGGCCAGAGCCATCTAAAGTAGCCATTAAAAGTCTTTAAGCCGTTATATCAAAAGTAAATCCAGATAAAATAAGAGTAATGACAACTCACTAGGACAACTAAATTGATGTAGGAAGAAGTAATTTAAGCACTAACCAAATAACAAAGTGCGCACTTGTATAAAAGTTGGTGAGAATATTGAGGAGTGAAGGTTTCTTTCATACCACAAAACAAACTGGACGAATAAGGTTCTATTAGTTGTAAAGGCAACTAAGGAAATTAGTGGCCAGGACACTAGGATATTTTCTTCAATGGGCAGATTGGTAGGAATAGCGAATAAGTGATAACAGTTAAATGCAATCGAAAAAGGATACCTATAATGGCTACTTACCGAACCCTTAAAAGCACAATCTCTCGATGGATATTTTAGGAAGAGGTCAAAATTCTAAGACAAGGCAGCTGATCGATGGTGATTTCACGGATATTATGGAGAAGGCTAATAGAGAGGAAATGACTTCGAGAAAGAACCCTTGACAAGTACTAACATCGTAAGGACAGTCAGGGCAATACTTGGCAACCCTTACCTTTACAAATGAGAGCCTCATGAGCTTTACTTACAAAGGGCTTAGAAATCCTTAAGAAGTTAAACACGTCCAATTAGTGGCAGAAGAACAAGGTCCCAACATGCACTTTCTTATAGATTTTCTATGTGCACAAAGGAGGATAGAATAATTCAAGTATAAGCTAAAATCCACTAAGGTATTTATGATAAACTAAGTAAGGAAATCAATGGTTTGAGTCTTATGTTAAGGAAGAGTGTTTAGTTATAGCGTTCCCTTGACTCACTATCATGCTAGAGCCTGACAGGGCAATTAATTGGCATTTTACCAAATTTTATAACTAGTTAGATAATATGTAGAAGCACTTATAGTGAGGACTCCTTCGGAAATTAATGAAGAGAAAACATCCCATACTACGAGAGATTTTAATTGAATTCTTTTATAATTTACACCAAAGAGGGCCTAGTTAGGAAGATATCTACTATGTTAATATTTTGACAAATACTTATCGATTATAGGCTAAATGAAATTGCTTTGTCAATTACCATCTTTGTATGGGACAATAAAAAGGACACCTTAAAATTTACAAGAAAATATTGAATAAGGAGGTAAATTACACCTTTGAGCCTTTCTAGGCTGCATACAATTACTAGGAATGACTTCAAGAATTAACTATTAATGCCATAAATTCCCACAAGCCTTTTAACGTGCTTTATTCTCATTCATATGCTACCTAAGAAAGCTTTTCACGAGGTCACCAAGCATAAGAGTGACATGTAGCAAGCAAGATTCCAACGAGTTAGATATACAGTCCTCAGTGATAGAGATAGTCGTTTAGAATCTTGTAAGCCCTTCTTAACCATATTTTGTGGTGTTACATTAGACATTACTCCGAGAGTACAACATTCTCACTATGCCTCATAGATTGACGAACTTATGTGTCTCTATGACTTGTGGTCCAATCCCAAGATTCCCTACTGCTAGGCAGTCACTTAAGGTTCGTCGTTCCATAATTACAACCCTTGGTAATAAGTCGGTTTTAATACCATCTGTAATGCCCCAACTCTATCTCAATAGTAAATGGTTACCAAGAAGATTTAGCCATGGGTTGCTCATAGAAATCATAACTACGCATGCAATAAACCCTTTAAATCTCTTTGTTTCCACAAGTGGATAAGTAAAGTTTAGTGAAAGTCTGCCAAAGATTTACCCACAAAATCTTTACAAAAACACAAATGCAAACATATATAAAAGATAAAATGGGAAAGGGGAAACATATGCACACACTTAAAAGATGCTTGGCTTACAAATTGTTGGTCCCATCTATAGGCCAAATCAGCCAACATGAAGTATGAATAGGGTGATGATAAATTTTTTTAAGTATCGATATTTTTTTTGAAGAAATTTTTACAAGTATAAACATAAGCTAAAAAGGAATAAGATGGCACAAAGCTAAGCATTTGAATAGATAGAGTTAATAGCAATAAGAAAAAAAATCAAGCACTTGAGTAGAGTATAAAATGCAGAATGCAAAGCACACTGTATTTTTTAACGAAGTTCACCCTCTTAATAGGGCTATGTCCCTGCATAAGGGCTCCTTTGTTAGGGTTGAATTGATTTTTTGTTGATCTCCTTGAGATAAAATCTTCAAGTAACCACTCGAGGACCTTGATAATACACTCTGTAAGTCTTATCTGAGGCAAGTTCACCTAAGACTCCTTTATAGGAAGAATACCACCCCATCTACTTTTCTTACTTGCAAGCTGAGTTCTCTTAACTCACTTACACACGAGGAAAATACTCCAAGACTCACTCAAAGTAGGCAATATACATGCTCTATTAACCATCTTGTTCACAAGAAAACTCTTAAGCTCTCTTGTCTCGCAAGGAATTCAGTGGGTACAATGAATACAATTGATTTGTAATACAATGTCCAGAGTACAACTAGGAGTTTAGCGCTTGATATCTTCTGGTTGTGTGTTGTAGTCTTCAGCCATCAGCTAAGTCTTCTATTTATAGGCTTCAATTTAAAAGATGACCTTATAAATGAGATATTAGTCATTGGACAACCAAAATATACTTTAGAATTCACTTTTTCTCTAGCCAGTGTTCTAGTCGGCTTCTTAAGTTAGCCATTACAATATGCTTTTTTGGTATGACATGTTCCGGAAATAGATTTCGAGTATGCATTAAATGCCCATAGCTATTGATTTCTTCTTTGGGGAAGGCAAGCAAGCCCCTTTCCTTTTGTCAAAGTGACCATTTTGTCTTTTGGAACTTGACCCGAAACCGCTTTTGCTTTGCATTAAATGCAAGCTTTTGATAACGAAACACATTTTAATTTGATCTATAAGTAGCTCAGTAATGTTCATCCCATTTTTATGATTATATAAAAAATAATTTAGCTAATTTGATTAAGTACACATACTGTGTTAGCAAGATAATTAATCAACTAAATAAATTTAGCTAATTTGTTTAAGCCTAACATTTGAATTATATCAAATCTGTATGCAGTCTAATAAAGCGTGATTTGTGAAAACATCATTTCTAATTTTATGGTTCAAATAATAGTCTCATACACATAATCAGATATAATAAGCATGATTTTGATTGTTTAAATGTACCAACTTGTGAATTTTTTATATTCTACTTTTAGTGACATTGACTTAGTAGATGTCTTGACTGGTGTGATGAAGGTATTTTCGTGGCATTGAATTAGACTCTTAGGCTCTATTCAGTTCAATACTCAATCAAATGAATGTGCTATGCTAATATGATCATGTGAACATGTAATAAACAAATATGCCTTGAATTCAAAACTACATAATCCATTACATGATTCATTTATAGGGCTTGACTAGCATTCAGTAACTAACTCTTCATATATGCAAATATGGTTCTTAATTTTCATTCTATACGACACCATGAGATGATATGTAAACCTTGTTGTTTGATGTAAGAATGTCTCAACTCTTACAAATTAGGTTGCTAAATCTAACACAGACCCCTATTACTTAGTTTAATGACTTCTTTGCTTATTTAATCCTTATTTTTGGGTCACTTGACCCTTAATACACATGTTCGGGTTTTCCCTTATATAAGGAGTCTAATTAGGATGTGCAATACACTTATTTCATTGCCTAAATAGAGGCATAGACAAGTACGGTAACACATATTCAAGCTAATTAATGATACAGATTAAAGATCGTGGCTTAGAACATTGGTCCTGATTTTATTCACTTTCACTATTTTTAGATTTTTTTATTGCCATAATCAACTCAAAAGCGTTGAAGTCACTAAGTAAATACAAGGATATCAAGTCAACCTAACAACTAACCCTAAGAATTGATGGTTTAAGTGTTTAAGGTAGGCAAAGGACCAATTATGCGAGTTGAGGTTTCCTAAAGCACACCTTAGGCTGGGTGTCCCATCATGCACACTCTAGTAGAATACAACTCAACAATTAAGTCATGAAGCATTACAATGAATCAAAATGGCACATGAATCTCCCAACATAAACAAAAAACTTTTTGCATTTTCAAGAGTCTTTAAAAAAAAGAAGAAATTACAAAGAGGGTGTCTCACTCCCACATCAAAACTCCACAATGCCCCCATTGTGTGAACCAAGGTGCCTTAAGGAAACCACTTAACTAGTGCGTATCAACACAAACCAAATAATGATCACCTCCTAAGGGGTGAATAATGTGATTAGCAAAAATTAAACTAAATTCCAAAATCAAAGTGACCTTAAAATGAGAAGTATACATACCAAAGTTAGCAAGGCTAAGCTTTAAGTGCAAAGGTAAAGATCAAAGAGTAGGAGATAGAGCTCTAAGCGGAATATGAATGTAGAAATAAAAGCAACACAAAAGATAAGGATTGTTTAACAATGCCGACCCTTTCAAATAGGGCTAGTCATCAACTATGGGCTCCTTGTTTAGGATTCGAACACATCCACTTCTTTGAGTACTTTTAAGTATGCGAAAAATAATTCAAAGACCTTCATATAAAACCCAAATAAAGCAAGTTACCACTTACGCAAACACACACATCATGACGACACATACTAGTCATAGAAAAAAAAATTCTATCAAACGATTTATCTGAAGTACTTGGGTAATATGGCTAGGAGTGTCCATTAGTCTAGGACCAGATCAAACCTGATTGGACTAACCTAGATTGAAGGTTGAATAAGAGCTTTGATGCGGACCAAGGATCGAACTTACGTAGACTCGGCCCACACCGCAATTAGACTAAAAATTCCTAGACCAAACTGACTTTGACTTATGCTAGGAATATGTGCAATGGCATAGGTGAAAGTGAGCAACATGTGTGACAGTGTGAGCATTATAGAGTCATAAAATAACAAGGAAGTAATTTTCATGTTCAGGGGTTTTCAACTTAACAATTGAGCATTATATGGTTAAGGCTGTTCATTAGTCCAAAAATCGATCGAACCTGACCAGACTGACCTAGATGGAAGGTTGAATAAGAGCTTGGATGCATACTAAGGATCGGAGTGAGGTACCCTTGGTCCATACCGCAATCAAACTGAAAATTCATGGACTAGATTGACTTTAACTGACCCTAGGAATGCATGCAACGGCCTAGATGAAAATGAGCAACATGTGCGATGGTGTGAGCATTATGGAGTCCTCAAATCATAAGGAAGTAATTTTCATGTTGAGGGCTTTTCATTAAACAATTGAGGAAAGTAAAAATTTTAAGTTATTAGTAGAAGGGACTCATGTTCATCATCTTATTGAAGAATGAAGATAAAAAGAGGGGCATTGAAGTTAATTAGTGAACCTAGCTCCAACATAAGATAAGAGCACGGAAACCATACTTGCTTGCGTATGAGGGAATTAAAGTTTTCACTATTAATCAGTGCTTAATGACACATTTGATGAGGTGGTGCTTCAGCCAGGCAATGTGATGCTGGCGGAGGTGCTCAAAATAGTGCATGAGAGTCGTGCTGGCTAGTAGGTAGGAGAAGAGTCATGTTAGTTAGCAAGCTCCTGGTAGAACGAGCTATCGGTGACTATGGGTTTCTAACTGGACGAGACTGAGATGGAGGATGCCATTCAAGAAGAAGATATTGGTGTTGTAGAGCAGCTGAACTGAGACAGAGGTTGCAGGTTAGTGGCTTCTAGGTAGGAGGAGAGTCATGTTGGCTTGTAGGTTCTTGGCACAACAAGCTATTGGTGACTACGGGTTTCAGACTGGGTAAGACTGAGATGAAGGATGCCATTGAAGAAGAAGATATTGGGGCAGCTAGAGTAGCTGAATTGAGATGGAGGCTAGAGGTAAAAGTGGAGAGAGGAAAAGCATGAACTGGATAGAAAGCTGAGATTCAGATACAAAGAAGAAAGTGACAGAGTGTGAACTAAGTGGACTATTTGGGTGAATAGCAAAAAGAGAAAAAAAACCTAATTACATAACATTGGCATTGCTGAAAAGCTTGGACTACTTTTCTAATTTCTTATTCGGTCATTGATCCAAACTAGTGGATCGAACTGTACCAAACTAAAGACCAAATAAGAAAAATTTAAGGACTGCAGACCTTCAGTCTTGGCCAATCTTCAGCTGGTTCGATTTTGGACTATAATAATGAACAACCTTAAATATGAAAACCACTAAACTAGTGACATTTTGGCAACATCAGGCTTAAGCGCAAGATTCCCAACCTTCTCATTATCCTATCTCATCTTCTTTTTTTAACTTATCATTTGTTTTTATGACTTCAGTGGATATATCCTTTGTAGCTTTGTCCTTGTTTTTCTCCTCAATATTCAGTTTCTTAAGAGCTTCAATTGTTGTGGAGCATCCCTTTGATCCTTTTGTTCTTTTATGATTCAGACCTTCTTGGAGAGTTTCTGGTGAATGTCTTGTAACTTAGCAAGGGAAACAATGTCATTTTATCAATATTTTTTATACAATATGGAAAGCTATAAGTCCATGAACCCCTGAATAAGTGTCTTTATTCTGTATTGGTTAGACAACAATGCTTCTCAAGCAGTTGAACATAAAACTAAAAGAAGGTAAAGCGAATAAGTCAATTGCGCCCAAGATAATAAATGCAAACAGAATAAAATCTTTTCATGTTGAGTAGAACATAGTGTTCTTGCATGCACTATCACCACCATATAGAGTCATGTGTCATCATATTACCGACTTAAATTAGGATGCCCATAACTTCTTTTGCGAAATAAAAAATAGTGTTCTTATTCAAACTATTAGATTAGCATACTAAGCTTGAGTTCCTGCTAATAGTTGCCATAATATAGCTACCAATGATGTACATTAGGATCAGAGAAACTTAGATAACTATTTAATAATTCTTATGAAAGTATCATTTATTTATGGTTATAAATCAAATGGGTTCTCAAAGAGCATTGATTTTCTTATATACAAGTTCTAAAAATCACTAAATAACCAACATCTATGAGACAAACAAAGAATTTACAGCTAATTGAGCAAGCAAATTGGAAGCTACTTACTAGCACATTAAGAAAGGATTTCTTAACACCACAGTAACTTAAAATTTAAAATACTAGAATACTCTTCCAAAGTTTCTTAATTTGTTTTTAGTCTTTTCAACTTTTATCTATGATTACCTCAATATAAGGCATAGGAGAATGACCACTAACAAGCAACATCATATTTAAGCATCATACTGACTTAAACCTATCAATGTATAAATCACATTTATAGACTCTCCAAATTGTAGGTAGTCTTATTAACAGGTTCACATACAAATAAATGGACAGATGACTTTACAATATAAGCCTAAGCTAAGAGGAACCCTTTATGGGCACTGATGGAAGGGTTGCCAAATTACTTTCTCCTCTTTGACCACCTGTTTGGTGCACCGCAACTCCTTGACTAGTTTTCTCAGATATCATGTCACATGATCAACATACCCATCATTTAACTTATAGACACCTCACTCTTTGCAGTATGTGTGAGTGAGTGGGTGCATTTGGGGTGGAGAAGCATGCTTGTACACATATAATCTAAAGGAAATGGATCTAAATTTTCCACCTATAATAAAGCCAACTACATCCCATAAAAGGCTACCAATAAAATCTACATGAAGAGTAAAAATTAGTTGAATCAAGCATAATACAAGGAAAGGTAAACTCTTCTCATATTCTCTATCCAAACTGCCCTAGGAGCTTGAGTGACTTCCTATTTACCTTTTATGATATAAAAGCCTCATAAGCCACCTAATGATGTTTGGTTAAACCAAGGATAATCCAAGAAACCTAAACTAAGAGCAAGGTTACAAAGTGCATGTAGCAGTCCCCAGGGTTCTATTTTCAACTGTGCTTAAACCCCTAAGGGAGGTCTCAGGCTTAAATGGTGGTTGTTTCTTATTTAGTTCTTTAGTTTTGAAATAAAACTGATAGTTTTACCTAAAAAATAAGCAATAACCCTAGGCTTTTAGCCTTATGTTTGTGCTTGTAATGATAAGAATGCAAAAGATAATTTTACAAAAACTCGACGGGCATATGCCAAAGAAAATGATCACTGCACCTGTAAGCTTAAACATGACTCAATCAATCAATATACAGCTTAATAAGTTACACACCTAAAGCATAATACATCCCTAAAATTTCAACTCCAACAAGTGATGAACATAGACAATACTTATTTACCT
>NCQT01031159.1:3826-25402 GCA_002740465.1 Stenocereus thurberi | reverse complement strand
GAAGAATTAGGGAGTCAACTTCTATCAAAATTTGAGCTTAAAGAGGAATGTCAACTGTATCTTAGACATTTTCATGTAAGTTCTCTTCAAAGTCCCGTTAGAAATCTTCCACATGAAATAAAGGAGGTTCATAATCTTCTAAGAGTTCTCCTTCATTCGCTTTTAGATAAATCTCAACCACCTCTCAGTGTTTGATAACTTTTTCATTGCTTAGTTCTACCTCTAAAAGGTCTCTTTAATATTCTTATTTTAAATATGAGGTAATGAGCATAACACTGAAGGTATTTTTTTTATCCATGTACCTCTTCGATTTGCACTAAGTTCTATTTTGGATGTACCTTCTACGGCTCTTACTTCCATAGCACATACATACTAAGAGTAGGCATACATTTTGATTTCATAGAGGGCTACCCTAAAGCTCTCTTCATCGAAAAAACCATTTTCATATATACACTCTTCAAGTGCATAAACCCACTCCCAGTAAAGGATTAGATTCATTTAGTTTGAGTTTGAGCAAGCGAATTGAAGTTGATTGGAAGTTTTTACGTAGCCAAGGGTTTTTACATAGGAAGCCAGTATTTGGGATAAGGGTACATTATAGCTTTGTGTTTGAGGCTTCAAGGACCAACAAGGATTTGCTTTGATATCAAATGGAGCCTGTCCAAGTCTAAGTTGTTTCATAATTGATTAATTCAAGCATATTTTCACAGTCATTAAGCTGGACTTTGGAATAGTGCGGACTATAATGGCAGTTAGAGCTGATTTTGGCTTTAAAGACTAGAGTAACAAGAATATGACTTCGGTAAAGGCAAAGCCACAACTAAGCCTAAAGGCCCACCAATAGGCTGATTAAAGGCCTCGCCACCTCAATCTATTTAAAGGATCTGCTTAAGTCACTACCAAGGATACTTCGATAAAGAGATAGACATTTTACAGTCAAGCAAGATTATTTTCCCCCCATTGATTCACTTCAACTTTTGATAATCTCCAATGGATAAAAACTTTGTAATTTACAAGGACAACGGGTCTAACTGCTAGTCAAATGAAAAGGCTAAGCATTAAACTAGTGCACTTAATCTTTAAACATTAAAACTTAAACATATAGAATATTAAAGAAGAAATATAGAAAAGGCTAGGCTTTATTTAGTGCTAGTTTAACTACTTTGATGCTTCATCTTCTACCATTAAAGTCGTGCTCATGCTTGGGCTACCAAACTAAGGAAGACTTGGAAACAATTGGATGCTTTGAATTGAAGCTAAAGAGTGAATGAATCTCCTAAAGTATTAATGGAGGAAATCAATAGTAGATTCATGCCCCTTGGATTGCCCTTAGGAGCAATTTTAAAGTGACCACCAATGTCTTTGGTGGACTACTAATTTCAGCCTAACATTGGCTTTGGCAAACTCTCTTAAACATTGTCAAAGTCTTGGATTGGCTTTAGCAAGCTTTTGGAAATAGACTCTAGATTGCTGCCATTGTTGTTGGGGCTAACTTTGAATTGGCCATTACTAAACTTTCATTCCAACAATAACTTTTTAAGCTCAGAGCATATATAACTCATCCTTGATTTGAGCAAGGGCATAGAGGTCTTAGACCCTTAGAACCACTTGCACCAATATACATTATATTAAATATCATATCAGTCGCATAAGTGCTCAAAGAACTCAAAGTGAATTGACATTATGCTATCTAGCACAAGAACCAAAGTATATGTACATGTATACCTTTTATAATAAACTTTATAATATATTCTCTACGATAATTAAGAGAATCATATTATTTAACACAAACTAAGAGCCTCGCTTGTGGAACTAGACCATCCCAGGCCATTAAAACATTGCCAATTAAAGATACAACACCAAGAATCTTTCAAAGAGCCTACTTTTTAAAGATTAGCTATGAAAGGGAATGTTCAACAACCAACAATGAGTTCAACTCATCCAGCTTTGCATGAATCTCTCTGGATATAACAGTAAGGTATCTGTCATTTCAATAGGTAAAATACAATAATTCTGGGTCTCTGAAGATGTGTTGTTGGGGTTCATAAAGATAACAATTATTTGGATAGAAGTTCAACGAGGGAATCTAAATGCCCAAAAAGTTGTGATGGAATAACCTCAAACTTATTTACTGTTCTCACTATTGGAAGCATTTAGAATGTATCCACTCAATGCTTTTTAAGGTGAGGGAATAATTTCCTTTGCAAGTCACAATTTCCTTTAGAAGTCACAATCAGTGACCAAGGGTTCACCTTAGAAGTGAAATCATTACGAATGTGCACATGTAGAACTCAAGCAGATTTTATAAGTGGTGAAACTTGTGGGTACTATGTAATATGTTGAACCAATCTATTTGTGAACAATGTATCTAAGTTTAAGCACATGCCCCTTATGCTAATTATCGAACCCTGCAATTATAGGTTCTTAGCAACTCAACTTTGTAGATGTTAGATGTTAAGAATATGCACTTTATTTACAAGGATAGTCAATCAGAGTTTAGGAATTAGAATTTTGAATTCCTTACGCTAACTAGCTTCAGTCTAGCGACTATTTAGACCTCATACTTATGGAAATGTTTACTTGTGTAAGAGGGTTGTCAATTTGCAAGGTTGGTTGGTCTTATCATTACTAACTTTATAATGGATATGGCTCTCAACTATAGCCTCTCACTTCCCTCTCACTCAAATACAGCTTTACTACGAATAACCATATGAATTTGGGTCTATGTAGGTCATCCAAAGAGAGTAAATCTACTCATCCCTTGATGTACAATTATTTATTCTATGACATTAATAGAATTTGGTCTCAATCTAAAGGTCTAAATGTTATTGATCTTTCGACCCTGAAACACACTTTAGAGGGTATATGGTACCTTAGACTCTCTTAAATTGTAAGCTTATAAGTAGGATTCTTATTTCATACGCTCCAACAGTACTTGTTATGAATATGCCCTTCCTTTATGCCAGTAATGGCCAAATGAGCCGCATGTTATTTAGGTATCTTATAATAGATTATAGATTCTGGTTCTCATCAACTAATCCACGCTAGTATCACCCCCCCATGGTCAGGTTTCTTAATGAAATCGTGTTTTCATGTTTACAAATGAGTTAGTCCAATAGCTAATTTTGCCTCACCCTCTACCAACAAAGCAAATGCAAGACAACTTATTACTCTTCTTGGTGTGTTCTATTTCTTTCTCTAATAATTCTCTTGCCACATTTCCATGTATCATCTATTTTTAACATGTAAGATTCATAAAACAATAGACTTAGATATAGCCAAGAACTTATTATCCAAGGTGTGTTGATGATATAAATCTATTTTTGCATAAAAAGGGTATTAATCCCCTCTAATAGTTTGCTTAAGGTCTTGTTTGCTTTTCAATGCTAAGGTAATCAAACCTGGGGTTCTAACATATCAATATTCAAGAGATAACATTCATCTATAGAGTCACACATTTTAACAATTCTATCATTTCAATTGCTACTGAAATAATTGACAAGTCTTTATATACAATTAAACCAACGTATCTCATTTAAAAGGAACTAACCACTCATTGTTAAAGAAAAGCAAACTTTCAAAAATGCAAGACTTAATGGTTCCAATTATGATGTAGACACCCTAAAGCATCTTATCAATATTCAAGAGATAACATTCATCTATAGAGTCACACATTTTAACAATTCTATCATTTCAATTGCTACTGAAATAATTAACAAGTCTTTATATACAATTAAACCAACGTATCTCATTTAAAAGGAACTAACCACTCATTGTTAAAGAAAAGCAAACTTTCAAAAATGCAAGATTTAATGGTTCCAATTATGATGTAGACACCCTAAAGCATCTTAAGACTTTGACTAACTATATAATCTATCTTATGTGCATAGAAACCCATAAAGACACCTATTTTTCCACACCAATGGTAAAAAGCATATTCCCAAGGTCCTTAAAGCTATTTATCATAATAAAAAATTTTCTAAGTCTCTTCTCTTTCAAAGTTTATAAAATGAAAAAAATCGGAGGAAAACTTGTTGTTGGTAGAGATTGCAAGTGTGACGACTCAAAAACGGGGCCTTCCAGTTGCAGTGTTAGGGACAAGACTAGTGGGCTAGCATGCTATCTCACAATCAAGTCCCCTGAGTCAAAATAGTTAATCTGCAGTAGGCCTAGGTGAACACCACAACAAGTGCATGGGGTATTATAGTAAAAATAAGTATTGTTCCTCTAAGGATCAATACAATCGATCAAGGTTTATCCTATTTAAAATGCTAAGTAGAATTCAGACTTGAAGAGAGATTAAACTATGATATATACGACTTGATCACAAAAAATCTATTAATTAAAAACATCAAACGACTTGTTTGACCAACAATGGTTTAATTTAGAAATCAAGCATGTGTCTTCTTAAGTGTTGGATGATTCAAAGGTCCAGAGTCATATAAAATTCAAGCCTTTCTTTCGCAATGAAAATAATTAATTACTATTTCTCTAGGGCCCTCATTTGGTGCAAGTCATACATTAAGATTGTCAGACTAATCTCTTAACATGAAATTCTCACTCAAGTATTACTAAATATAGTCTAATGTGGTCAATCTAATAACAAATTTTGCTTTCTAGTACTTCACCTTATTACCTAATATTGTGCGCACAACTGGGCCATAAGTTACCCACAAAGCAATAGACATAAGACTAGATTGAATCTATTCCAAAATAAGATCAAGCACATGACTTTAGAAACTAAAGATCTAACATTATTGTTCGGATAGCAAATCCCTAGATTAAAAACTACTCGCCCATTATTATTCTAATAGATTTAAAAGAGTCAAAAGAAAACATGAACTAAACTTATATAAAAGGAATGTATAAAGAAAAGAGAAAGAAATGTTCATCCAATAGGGACTCCCCCACCTATCGATTTTTAGGCCTCAAAACTTATAAATTCTCCTCTTGAATTGTCCCTGCTCCAATGAAGTGATTAATGGATGATTATGATTGTGAAAATGAAAGATAACATGATATCATAAAACTCCTATATTCTTAGCGCCAAAAGAGAAGAAAAATGACAAGAAAAACTAGTCCACCACAAACCATGGGTTCCACAATGTAGGATCTATGGTGGCCACTGACTTGATTTTCCTAGCTGCTTCCTAGTACCAAGGGCATAGGGACTGGGAGATGTCTATTGTGAATAGTTAACACTTCAAAAGTATCAGCAAGAAAGGTTAAATGTTGGATCAACAGGTCTTCAAACCCTATAGGACACATTACACACATATCCCCAAGTATAAAATGAGAACAGGGACAAAATTGAACCACTAACGCATTTTAAGCACTTAGTAAAGTCCCCCATACTTGAACCATTACTTGCTCCTAAGAAATCATGAGAATGAAAATTAAAATGAAAAGATTTTATGTACAACCTCCTTAAGTAAGACACTATAGCACCCTTAGTTGCAAAACCGACCTAAAGTTAGCCAAAAAGTGATCAAACATTTAGCATACACATAAGAGAATAAAGTTTTCGAAATCCCTTTAAGGAGCACAACATCAAATTTGAACTCAACTATCCTAAATCATCAGAAGTAATTCATATCGACGCATATGACAGATAGAGCTAGATTGATGATTGAACCTCATTGTAGTCATGCAGAGCGCTTCTCTTATGTGTTTATAACATGGCAAGGTTCCCTCAAATCTCATTCCATAAACTCAAATCTACCATGTGCTTGCTAAGACTCTCAGGTTTGCCACTATAAGGATGCAATATACATAGGACAATCATGGTGATTTCACATGGGTTGTTATAATTGGGCTAAACAGTAAAGGGTAAGAGGGCAACCAAACACTTTGGAAGTGTGGAGCTAAAAGACACATACTATGAGCAAAACCAAACACTCACAATCACTTGTAAGAGCACATCTCTAACCAATACCACATCTGCACAATAAACACATTCCCCACAAATGAGCTTATGAAAAAATTTAAAACTCGTAAAAATGAATATGCACACACTAACTAGGCCAAACTCTTTTATTCGCTCTTTTCTTTTCTATTTTTCTTCTTCTTCTTTTTTTTTTCATCTTCTTTTTATTTTTTTATTAAAATGTTTAAGATAATAGGTTGGTAATAGTGTTTAAAAGACAAGTACTATACAATTCTCCAACTCTTATCCTTAATAATCCTTAACACCAACCCATCAAATCAAAAAGGCATTTTTAGAAGGCAAAAGAACACAAACCCCTTACCATAGAAAAGAAGCCAAACCAAACCACTAAATCCACAAACTAACTCATAATCAACACATCATGAAGTGAAACTCCATAATCTTGGCTTAAATATAAAGAAATATGCTTAGCTAGAGGCTACATAAGAAGGTTCATAAGAGCAAAAATGTTAAAGGCTCAATGGGGCTGGTGAAGGGCAAAACATGCATAACGAGGTGGCTAATTGACCTATACCCGCAAGTGCACGGGTGTTGTAGTTTAGAAAAGATATCATTCCCATAGAAGCCAATTGTAGCCTATTGAGTTTTGTCCTATAAAAGTGCTAAACAATCAAATTTCAATTGAGAGTTTGAACGGCGCTATAATCTAATTGGAAAATTCAATCAATTTAAGACATCTAGGGATTTGTTTCGCCCAGTAAAGATGTGGATCAATGTAATATATCATGCACTTGATCTATAATGGGAGATTGAAATGGGTGTAATCACATTCAGAATTCAATCTTTTCTTTCGAAATGAACTGAATTGCCTAAACTAACCAATTCTCATTCTTTCAGATGTCCATGTTTAGTTTAAGTTATGGATTTTTGATGGCTAAAGGTCCTCTTAACAAGCGAACCTTTCTCAAGTATTGCTAAGTCAAGCCCTATCATGTCGACCAAATAACAAGTTTCACCTTTCCATTCCTTCACTTAACTATTTAGAATTAACAAGTAAATTTAGCCAAAATTCACCCACAATAATTTTGCACAAAAGATAGAATTCAACAAATTCCAATTAAGAACAAGCACAACTAAATAAAAATGAGAGATTTCAACATTAATACTTGGCTAACAATCCCCAAATTGAGAAAACTACTCACACATATTTGAAATAACAATAACTAAACAAAGTTTAAAACAATAAAACTTAGCGCAATTAGAGATCTTCCAAGGATTTCCTAACTTTGCAAGGGCTCCATATAGCAAGCACTTCTTCAACACTCAAAACTAACTAGAAATATAAAACTAAACGTAAGAAAATGGAGAAGAATGGAAAAAAACTAGAGAATGGGAGTTGTCTTTTGCTATGTCTCCTCCAAGTCTGCAACAAAATAAGAAGAACTTCATCAACATTAGCCACACAATGAAGGAAAATGAAAAGACTTGCAGTTATGGTCTCACCACGAACCATGGCCTTTATCACAGACCTTCCATGGTGAGCTATGTCTCAGCATTTAGGGGCAAATTTGGGGTAGAATGGTCCAAAAACATGCAAAACACAAAAAAGAACAATGTCTGAGCATAAAACAGAAAAAAGGAGTGAATAATATATCATAAAACATATAATTCTCCTTTAAAATAGCACAAAATGGCCTTAAAATAGGGTGCACTTTAAGGACTTATCAAACTCCCCCATGCTTAAACCATTGCTTCTCCCCAAGCAACTGTGAAACTGAGGCTAAAAACAAATAACCTCCTCAGGCAGACATTAGTAGCAACATCAATGGCCAAATCGACCTAAGAAGTTTAGCCCAAAAGTGATTAAAAACTTTTACAAATAGATAGGAGAAGGAAATTTTCGAAATAAAAGTAAGAACCATTACATCAAATATTAAATCAATCACTCAAATCAATTTGAACAATCATATTGGCATATTACAATAAGTAGAGCTTAGAAGAACCAAAAGAACCTCACTTTAGGGATGAGGCACTAATCACTCATATGTTTAAAGTAAAATGCGGTTCTTACATTTCTCATTCCATAGAATCAAATCAACCATAAGCTTGATAAGACTCTCTTATTTATCACTACTATGATTTAAAACACACAAGGTAATCATGAAGACTTTTTAAGGTTGTAACGGGACAAATGGGTAAAAGTAAGGAGGGAACAAGCATTTTGGGTTTTGTGGAGCTAAAGGCCAAGGACTAAGAGCATAAACCATTATCTTCTAACCAAAACATATCCCTTAAGCCTATACATGTCAAATATCAACAACATCCCCATGTGAGATCACAAAATAAAGTGCATCATTTTTCTTCTTTTATTTTTCTTTTTCAAAACACATTTTTTTAAACACCTTTGGTGTGGTTTGTTGTTTTTTTTTTTTCATTTCATTTCATTTCTTTTTGAAGAGGAGGATCATGGCAAAGGAAACTATGCACTTTTCAACACTTTTCTTGCAACTCACAAAACATAACCCAATTGACTTTGAAGGGAAAAATAGAACATGAATCCCTCATCATATCCAACCAAACTACAATAGCCATAAAAGGTTATTATCCACAAACGACTCCCAATCAACTATGAAACTCTATAGCTTTGGCTAAAAGGTTAAGACATGTGTGTGCCCAAAGATGATAATATAGGTTTCCATCAATAAGCATGATAAAGGCGCGAAGGGGTAGCAAGGGATAAATCATTCATATAAGGATGGCTATTTGGTCATGTAGCTTATAAAATCAAAGAATGCCTCAATCATGTTGCCTAAATACGCATGCTAAATGTGATCTTGAACAAAGGTCAAAATAAGTTCTAGAGACTTAAAATCTAGGAAGAGTCATACATAAAAAGAAATATGAGGCTAAAATGATGAATTAGCTATTCAAGCTCAAAATCTCACACGACAAAGCTCATCTAGCTCATTGAAATTCACATGCTAAATGTTCATGCCAAGAATCATTTAGCAATCAATTCATATCTAACTTGATGGTCAAAGCATGAAGCATAGTTCAAAAACTCAGAAACAAGCACTTTATTCATAAATGAGCCTAACATAAAGGGTCAAAATAGACAAAAGAAAGCTGCTTAGTCTAAAGACTCATTATCGTAGGATTTATAGGCTCATTTTTTTGTGTTTTTTGGTTTTGTTTTTCTTTTTGGTTTTGGAGTTTTTTTAAACCTAAAATGCAACTAAAGACTAAACCAAATGTCAAAACAAAACTAAAAAGAAGAAAGAAAACTAAATGATCAACTAAAAATGCAAACTAAACCTAAGTGCAAGACCTAAAAAAATGCAAGCTTTTACACATCCACAACACACATATATGCAACCACAAACACATAACAACTACAATAACTCCCACATGCTTAGACAATGCATTGTCCTCAATGCAAGCATATAAAAAGCAGAGGACACTAAAATGGAGGAGGAGGGGGGGGAGAAGGATGAGAGTGAGAAATGTGCCAGTCCCGTCAAGTCTCTAAGCAGGCCCTAAAGTCTTGAAAATAGTGGTTCTGCGAGGCAATCATCCCACGGAACTCACCATGCCACTCCTAAACAAAGCCCCAAAGTGAGGCATGCTCAGTTTCTACAAAAGCTCATAGAGAAGCTTGCTCCTCTTAAATTGACCGAAGGATAGCATGCAAGCTAGGACAGTCATGAGAGGAGGATGGTTGGGATAAACTAAAAGCCCTAGGGTAAGTAGGTGGAGGATGTGGGGTAGGTCGGGCCAACTCTTCATCAACGGGTAAAAAGTAGAGATTGGCCCGGTTCAAGAGAGAGGTGTGATCAACATTTGAGAGAGGCATAAGCCGCTTCCCAAGATAAATCCAGCAAATATGCCCACCATTTATCTTACAACGTTTTATTTGTTCAAAAGTGGCCAAATTCAACTGCTCTGATCCTGCTATTCTATCATCAAGGTTTGGTTCAACACAAACTAACCCAACAATAAGGGGTGATGAGGTCCCCAGTGACAATCTTATATCCAAAACTAGTGATTGCACTATACAACTGATTGACCAAGAATGACCTGGGGTCAATCCGATCGCCTTCAAGCATGTTATACAAAAAATATAATTCAGACAGGTGAGACACATTTAAACGATCCTCCTTGACAAAGAAACCACACGCTAACAAGCATTGGACTACACGAATATAGGTTTTTGAATAATCGTGTCTTTGAAACTACTAGTGTCATAGCGATAATCCCCGAAAATTTCATACCAAAAAGCATTCGGATGAATTCCTAAGGGATATGGCATTATGGGAGATCCATACTTGGTGGAAAACCAAACATACTATTAAAGGCACTTAAATTAAGTTCATAGAACTCCCTACTAAGATAAAATGAAATATAGCCCTCTTGAAATCGAGAGCCACTCGTGACCTCAACATGCAATGTGCTTAAGAATTCAAGGGTGAGGTCCGAATAAGTGTGGTTCCCAATTTCTAAAAAATTATCCTATTTCATCCCGAGCAAATAACCAAGGAATACAATCTAACAAACCCAAACGATTCAACACATCCTCATCATAATATTGAGTAGCTACTACTAGTTTACTACTCAAAGCATTATATCTAGCAATATGTTCAGGATTAGTTAAACCAAGGGGGTGTGGAATGTTACCTTAATTTCTCATGGTGGTGGATGTTCGGGAGCTTCGGGGTGTTTTTTGTGGGGCTTGACTTCAAGTCTAAGCTTCTTGTGTGGTTCTTGCCTTCTTCTTTTGTGCCATGGTGGTGTAATATAGATGGGTAACAAGCTTGAAAAATCAAACTAAAAGAATATGAGTAGAAAAATGCTAGAAAATGAAAACTTTGAGAAAAGGGTGGTGAAGAAATATGGAAGAAAAATGGAAGTTGGAAGAGTAGAAAGTGAAAAATAGAGATGGAAAAAATGGCAAAGAAAGAAGGCTTAAAAATGAAAAATAAAGGGAGATTTGGGGTTAAAATGAAGAAAGTAAGTGAACAGGGAAGAAATTTGATGGATTTTGGTGAAGAATTGAAGGTTTGAAGTGAAGTGGTAATGGAGGCTTTAGAGAGAGAAGAGAATGTTTAGAGAGAGGGGGTCGAGTTTTGAGGAAGAAGATGAACAAATTGGGGGTCAAAGGGTCTTGAAAACCCTTGATCACGGACGCAAGGCTCACCACGGACCATGGTGGCGGCCATGGATCATCCATGGTTAGCTCTGGTCCAATTTTTTTTAATCGTTTTTGTAGAGCCTTCACAGACCGTGGTAGACACCACGAGGTGTCCGTGGAGGTTCTAAAAATCTTATAGTTTTATTGAATTTCTAGTAGAGGTTCTAAATAACCAAAGCACAAATAGAATTAAAAAAAGAACACAAAAAGGAAAAAGAAAAATAAATACTTGGGTTGCCTCCTAAAGAGCGCTCGTTTAAGGTCGGTAGCATGACCTTTCTTCTATTCTGGTTCAGGTTTAATGAGAGTATGGGGATCAAATTCCCCCACAACATATGCTTTGCATTTGTTGCAAACCACAAAATTGAAGTCTTTCAGCTGAAGGTACCACGTCAGATACTCAAGCAGGAGGTCCTTCTTCATCATCAAATTGCACCAAAGCATACTATTAGTATACAAAATAAATCGATACCAGGCACCATCAAACAGACCACTATCATCATACTCAATCTCAAGATCAAAATCTAAATCAAAAAAAGAACTAATTGAGTGAACCTATAGTAGTCACTCATAGAAGACTCATTAGAAGTATAGGCCTCAACCTCGGCTATGCTAGGTGGTACAGCAGCAACAAACTCTACCTTAACATAGCCCTGGTTGGGATCCTCAGTTGAAATCCAATCAAAATCAAAAAGGTAAGGACAACCCCATTCATCCGCCATATCAATTTCAGGAGAAAGGGGAAGTACATTAGATAGGAAAGAATTAGGGCAAACAATTTTATCTTCCATAAAACAAAATGAAACATAACACCCCCTACTTCAAATGTTATCCGGCCTCGTTTTACATGAGTTGTGCAACCTAAAGTAGCCAAAAAAGGTCTCCCAAGAATAATTTAGGCATCGTCAGTCTCAGTCATATCAGCAATGATAAAATCTTCAAGCATACATGAATCTCCTGTTTTTATAGGCACATCTTCCAGCGTATCCAAAGGTCCTGTTTCAGAACCATTCGTTAATTGTAGCAAAAGGGTGTTGACTGTAATGGTCCCCAATGAAACTTATGGAACATAGAGTAGGGCATCAAACTGACACTTGCACTAAGGTCACATAGGTCTCCATTAATCTTCACTTTTCCTACAACACACGGGATAAAAAAGTTACCTGGGTCAGGAAGCTTAGGGGGAAAGACTTTGGGGAATTGGAAGCTATCTTTTTCTCTAAACGTTATAGGCTCGACCTCATCATTTTTCTCCTTACTCTTAGCCATGATCACCTCTCTATCCTCCTCAAGTGTCATGTGAGATAACACAGTTACACTGCTTATGCGGGTTAAACTCAGGTTTATTAGGTAGTCTACTCGGAGGTGTCGATGAAGCACTAGCTTGTTGAGCGATTTGAGCTTCCAACATCTTGTTGTGAGTAGTAAGCACATCAATCTTAGAGGCCAATTGCTTAATGTACTCATCTTACTGTTGTTATGCTAAAAGCATATTCTCTACTATAGTCTCTAAGTTGGATTTTTGAGGTGCTTATTGAGGATAGGTTGATCTTTGAAATCCAAGGGGTGGTATAAAATTTGTTTGAGGCATGAGTGGAGCATTAGACCTATAAGAGAAATTAGGGTGATTTCTCAAATCAGGATTATATGTGCTAGAGAAAAGATCATTTGTTGGTCTAGGGTTATAGTTGTTCACATAGTTGACCTAATCACTTACATCTTAGGCAAAAGGACTACCCACTCGACAATCCACAGTCAAATGATCAACTGACCCACATATATCACATGATGGGGAAGCGGTATTTGAACTGACAGAATCAACATTCAAGCGCCCCAATGTTTAAGACATAGCATCAACTTTAGAAGAAAGCACAGAAATAGCATCTAATTCCCGCTTACCTCCAACCCACTTGTGTTGGGATCTCTCATACGATCATTGGAAATTGTTAAACGTCATCTCTTCTATAAGATTGTATATTTCATCTTCAGTTTTATCCATAAGAGTACCTCTTGCTGCTAAATCAATGGTAGATCTTAGTGGCTGAGGGACTCCATTATAAAATGTCTACATAATCATCCACCTTTGAAGACAATAGTGAGGGCATACTCGTAAAAGATCCTTGAATCACTCCTAGGCTTCATAGAGCATCTCATCTTCCTTTTGAGGGAAGTTAGTGATTTGATTTTCGAGGCTTAATGTATTACTTAGAGGAAAGAACTTGGTATGAAAAACTTGTGTGAGCTCGTCCCATTTCGTGATGCATCATGGAGGCAACGATTGAAGCCATGCCCTTGCCTCATCCCTAAGTGAAAAAGGAAATAGGTATAAGCGGATGGCATTGGTAGAAACTCTGTTGAGCTTTAATGTGTCACACACCTCTAAAAGGACTGAGAGGTGTAAGTTTGGATGTTCCAATGAGGTGCCTCCGAACTAGGATTGCACCATTGATATAAGGGTTGGTTTCAGCTCAAAATTGTTCGATTCTATGGTTGGCCAAGTAATGCTCAAGGAAATGCCTCAGACTCTTGGGGTAGCAAAATTCTGGAGTGTCCTTCTTTGGTCACTTCCTAATCCTGCCATTGACGAAGAAACTGCTTGAGCCTTTCGTCTTTGCTCTTCTACCCTTAATTTCTTCCTCCTCGAGTGAAAAGTCCTTTCGATCACTGGATCGATTCAAATGGAAAAGGACTTCGTATATAAAGGAGAAATCCCATAAAATTACTAACAAAACTACAAATGCAAATAAAAAATATAAAGGAAAAGAAATAATGACAAAATGCTTAGTCGATTTCTAAGGGCTAACTCAATATCCACAAAATTGATCCCCAGCAACGGCGCCAAAAACTTGACCTATGCCCACAATCGCACTGGTGTTGTAGTTTAGAAAAGATGTCGTTCTCATAGAGACCAATTGTAGTCTACTGAGTTTTGTCCTATAAAAGTGCTAAGCAAGTAAATTTCAATAGAGAGTTTGAACGACACTATGATCTAATTGAAAAATTCAATCAATTTAAGGCATTTAGGGATTTATTTCACCTAGTAAAATATGGATCAATGTAATATATCATGCACTTGATCTATAACAAGAGATTGAAAGGGGTGCAATCGTATTTAGAATTCAATCTTTTTTTTCGAAATAAATTGAATTGCCTAAACTAACCAATTGTTGTTCTTTCAAATGTCCTTGTTTAGTATAAATTATAGATTTTTGATGGCTAAAGGTCCTCTTAACAAGAGAATCTTTCTTAAGCATTGCTATGTCAAGTTCTATCTCATCGATTAAATAGTAAGTTTCACCTTTCAGTCCTTCACTTAACTATTTAGAATTAGCATGTAAATTTGGCCCAAGTTCACCCATAACAATTTCATACACAAGATAGAATTCAACCAATTCAAATCAAGAACAAGCACCACTAAATAAAATGCGTGATTCCAACATCAATCCTTGGCTAACAATCCCTAGATTGAGAAAACTACTCATACATATTTGAAATGACAACAACTAAACAAAGTTTGAGAGAAGAAAACTTAGCACAATCTATTGGAGATCCTCCAAGGGCTTCCCAACTTTGTAAGGGCTCCAAATAGTAAGCACTTCTTTAACACTCAACACCAACTCGAAATCTAAAACTAAACTTAAGAAATGGAAAAGACTGGAAAAAACTAGAGAGTAGGGGTTCTCTTTTGCTATGTCTCAACCAAATATGCTGTGAGATGGCACTATTTAAAGAAGAACTCGATCAATCTCAGCCACAAATGAAGGAAAACAAAGAGACTTACAATTATGGTCTTACTGTGGATCATGATCTTCACCACGGACCGTCCATGATAAGCTCTATCTCGACATTCTTCTGCTCTTTCTTCCTTCCACGGGCATAGTGACTTATGGGTTCCCATGAGGGTTCAAGCTACACTTATATAGGGGCAAATTTAGGATAAAATGGTCTAAAAACCTGCAAAACACAGAAAAAAATCATACTCGAGCGTAAAATAGAAAAAGAAGTGCTTAACATATCATAAAATACATAATTCTCCCTAAAAATGACACAAAATGACCTCAAAATAGAGTGCAGTTGAAGGACTTATCACTAATTTAGTCAATAAGGCTTAAAAGTTAATACAAAGAATGCCTCAATCATTTTGCAGAATGCTTATGCTAGGTGTGATCTTTAGTGAGAGTTAAAGCAAAACTTATAGAAATTATGTCCTAGGAGAGTAACTCAAAAAAAGACAATGAGTCAAAAACTGATTAATTAGACTTTAAAAAACTCAAAGTCTCATAGGACCTCCATGAAAGTCTCAATTAGCTCATTAGAGCTAACATGCTAATCTTTATGCAAGGCATTATTGGGTAATCAATTCACAATTGACACCATGGTTAAGGCATGAATCACAATTCTAAAAACTTATTTCTAAAAATTTTATTTAGAAATTACCATGGCAAGACAAAGAATCAAACTAAGCTAAAGAAGACTACCAAATTAGAGGCTTCATCATTAGAGGTGTTTTTTTTTTTCGATTCTTTTGGGTGCAATCCTACATGGAGTTAATATTAAGATAAAAAAACTAATCCTAAATGCTCTAATATCCTAAATGCTAGATAAATGCTAAAAATCTCAGTCTTAGACAGAGAAATAAAACGAGTTCTCTAATTACATGCTAGATCTAAATGCAAACCTTAATGAAATCATGTATAAGATATACATCCACACACTCAAGACACGAAACACCACCAATAGTGCACTCCCCTATGTTTGGACACAGCATTATCCTATATACAAGCTTGTGCAAGTGAGGAATAGGGGAAAAGCAAGAAGCAAGCAGTCGAAGGGATGACGAGCACAAGGGTGAGGATGATAGCTTGATATATGCTAATCTACCAAATCTCAAGGCAAGCATGACAATCTAGAAAGTATTAGGCTTGGGAGGCCTACATATCACGAGGATCTTCATGCCACTCCTGAACAAAGTCATTAAGCGTAGCATGGTCTAATTAGACATAGGACCTAAGGGAGGCCTGCTCCTCTTAGATGCAAACCTTGGTGGAATTCACTTGATTAAGGTTAGAAGACAGGGGAGGATGGGACGAAGAGGAGGCTCTAAAGCCAAGAGGAGGATGGAGGGGACGAACCACATCGTACTCACCGGGCAACAACAAGTGGTTATCATGGTTGCAAAGACTGGTGCACTCAACATTAGGGAAAGGCATAAGACACATCCCTGGATACACACGCGACCTGCTTCCAACTTATAAAACTCAATTACTCAAAAATGGCAAAATTCGAGCACTCAGACCCTTGGACTTTACCATTTGGATGAGAGGCAAAAACTAGAGATAGTGCAATAGAGGTTATAAGACCCCTAATAACAATCCTCTTTGAGGTACTAGTGGTCGCAATGTAGAACTGAGTGGCTAAGATAGACCCTGGGTCAAGATGCTGATAGTTAAAATATCTCCCTTGGCACTTAACCCACAAGCTAACAACCTTTGAGCCACACGCATACATGGGTTCTAACAATAGTGCCTTTTGAAGTGCTTAAATCATAGTCCCATACCTGTAAGCTTATAGTAAGACACATTGGGATTAAAATCTTGGCAGATACAATAGTAAGGGAGATCCAAACTTGGTGGAAACACAAATATTTCATTAAAAGCACACAAATTAAGCTCATACAATTCACCATTGAGTTGGAGCGATATGTACGCTCTTCACATCATTGGCCATCGGTGACCTCGACATAGTATGTGCTTAAGAATTCAAGTGTGAGGTCTCTATACGTGTGCTCCTTCATCTCAGGAAATGTACACATCCACCCTAAGTAAACAACCATTGCACATCACCCAAAAATCCTAAAGTTTGTAACAAATCCTTATCATAATAGCATTAACAACTTGACTATTCAAAGTACTATATTGAGCAATATGATCATGATTAGTTAAACGAATGAGTTAGAAGCATTACCACTATTTCTAGGCAAATTGGTGGCTCAGGTCACTGGAGGGTACTCGATGGGTGCCCCTTCGTGGTTCTCTCGATGAACTTGCCCTTTGCTTCTTCTTGGGTGCCATGGAAAGCGATGCTTGGGTAATAGATGGTTGGGAGAATTCCTTAATAATGGAGGAATTAGAAGCTTGGGAAGAGAGAGAAAATGGAGATTTTGGGTAGAGGAATGACAATATAGGTGAAAACTAAGAAGAGTGATGAAAAGATAAAGAACCGAAGGAGAGGAGTGAAGGAAGTCGAATGAGGGGTTTTAAGGAATTTGAACTAGGGTGTGGGGATGGGAATCAGTGGGATAGTGGGGAAAAAGGAAGATTGAAGAAGAATTAGGAATAGGAGAAGATGAATTGAGATAAAAAGGATATTTAAGATTGAATATAGGAAAGAAGGAAAGTGGAATGGAGTTTGGTAATGGTAGATTTTAAGAGAGAGGATGAAGTAGAGAGAGACAAAGGGAGTCAAGGTAGAAGATGAAAATGGAAAATGATTGTTAAATTGGGTTTTGAAAAACCGTTAACCCGTGAGGATGGGATCACTATGGACCATAGTGATGACCATAAGGTCCCCATGGTACCCCATATCCTATAATTTTTCTTTTTGGCTTGATGGGCTGACCATGGATCATAGTCATCGCTACAAATGTTCCATATTTAACTATTATTCTTGAATCTTTGGGCTAGCAAACCATAGCCCATGGTCATGACCACTAATGGTCTGCTGTAGGCTATGTCTCGACTTTCTCAGCAGACTTTTGCCACTATGCCCACTTCACTCAACCTTTTTTCAAACACAAAACTATGATCCTAAAGACTATCTACATCAAAATTCAAAAAGGGAAAGGAAAACAATAAAAATAGCTTGGCTTGCCTCACTAAAAGTGATTTTTAAGGTCGGGAGCTCGACCTTCTCTTTCTTAAGCTTGAATGGGGTGCGTGGGAGTACAGATTGTGGTCTTTTCAATGAGTTTGCTCACTAAGGATTAGGTCATTATCTAAATTAACCTTAAATGAGTTGGTGGACTTACTTTATACTTCTACTGCTCTATATGAAATGACTTTGGTGACTTAAAACTATCCCAATCACCGGGATCTCAACTTGCCTGGAAATAATCTCAGCTTTGAGTTTAACAACATGACCATGTTACCTTCCTGAATCGCTTTTCTATGATCTTCTTGTCACGCTAGTGATTGTTCCACTCTTTATAAAGCTTGGAATTCTCATATGCCTAAACAATAGCTCATCTAACTCATTCAATTGCAACATCCTCATTTATCTGGTCACCTTGAGACCAAAATTGAATGCTTAAATGGTCTAATAGGCCTTGCATTCTAACTCAACTAGCAAGTGGAAAGACTTTTCAAACGCTAACCGAGGTAGACTAGTGCTTGGAGAAATATTGTAAGTAGTATGTAAGCCTATAGAGCATTGTGTAGCTTCAAAAACTAATACTTTTGGGAGTGATCAACAATCTTCTCCAAAATGGTCTTCAACTCTCAGTTGGATAACTCAACTTGGACACTTGTTTGGGGGATGGCAAGGTGTAGCAACCTTGTAAAAAACCTCATTTTCAAAAGAAACTCTAATGGCTTGTTGGAAAAGTAAGTCCTATTGTCATTCAGAAGAGCTCTTGGTGTGGCAAATCTTATGAATATATTTTTCTTAAGAAACTTAATGATAGCCTAGGAATGGTTGGGTTGGCAATGGCTTCTAACTATTTGGACACATAATCCACCGCTTGAAGAATATGAAAGGTAGTTGTGAGAAGGAGGGAAAGGACCAATGAAGTCAATTATGCACAAATCATAAAGTTCGACCTTAAGAATACCACTTTGTGACATGTCATGCCTCCTTGAAATACTTCCCGCTTTTTGGCTTCGATCACAGGTTGTCGCAAATCTCATTGCATCATTGAAAAGAATGGTAGAAGTTTGGTAATGGTCACATTGGGATCAAAATATCTTCAATAAGTAGTATGCTTTAAACCTTATTTTCTAATTAACATCTTCTATAAATGCCATACCCACACAACTTATAGAGAAGAGGCTTCTCTCGCACATACTACCTGGTGCCGGCTAAAGATTTCTTTGTTTGTTGGTATGACAAACCTAGCGGCAACACTCTACATAACTTGAAATTCATAAAATTAGCATACTGCGGAGTGGCTTGGAGGGCGATCGGTAGGAATTGATCATTCGGCAAGAATCATCAAACTCCAATAGGAATAGCCTTAGGGCTCAAATGAGATATGATCGACCACAGTCTCTAACCTGGCCTTGTGCATGAAGTCTTCGAAAGTAATACTATATGCCGCAAGCGTACAACGTTCTTTGTAGTACTCGATAGTTATATCCTCGGAGACGATGATGAAAGTAGAACATATAGGCTATTAAAGTTATAATATGAAATAAGTCTAAATTACACTACACAATTATAATTATATAACAAACCAAAAAGTAATAATAATAACATGTATATAAGACTAACTAAATACTAAGCTACACTTATTAAACCAAATAACTTTCATTTTTAATGATCCTAGGCATAAACTAAACTATTTCTCTATACCTACTAATTCCACAAAGCAATAATAACAAAAGCAATTGGTTCCTTCGCTTCGGTGAGCTCCACCCATACAAGCATGCTCTCCTTATTCATCATCAAAGAATAGAATTTCCCTTCCCTCTTATTTTTCATTCATCAACAACCACCCAAACCACATGATAAATCAACCTTAGAAATTTGCAAACCCAAAAATGCATTAAGACGTGCAAGAAGAACATAGGGAATTGAGAACTGGATAGGACAAAATACAGAGGGGAAGGGAATCAAATATGCCATTAACAATTAACCGATTGTGCATCAATCAAAATAGAAACTTAAAAAGCAGAACATGCATAACTGACTAACACTCGAAGCGAAACAGAGTAATAAGGGGGAATAGAACCAAAAATAGGGGAACTAACCTAGGCCAAATCAAAGCAAAAATTAAAACAAGAAATCGAACCAACCAAAAATAGATAATGTGAAGAGATTAGAATAGCACCCAAACCTAGATAATGTGAAGATGAAGGAGAGTGAGTTGAGCTCCATTAATGGTGGACTACAAAGCTTTACAAATAAGGGAATAACAATCCTTGAACCGTGACATACGACACCTCAAAATCGAGCCCAAAATCTTGAAATCTCAAACAACTATTGCAAATGTAACTTGGAATCTACAAAATCAAATCCAGTACATGAAATTTGAAGGCTATGAAATCATATCTAGAATTTGAAGATTTAATCAGGGGAATGCAAAAAATAAAAACTAAACATAAAAAATTGAAGATCTAAATTACTTAAAGTGAAATTAAGGCTAAACAAACCTAAAACCCTTAAATTAAAACCGAACCTGTAAACTGCACCCCTGCCCTTCAATATAGCCTTCACCCTTCAATTTATGTTGTTCAATTCGTAGATGGCATGGAGGGCGGAGACCGTGGTGCTATGCTAGAGTCTGGCGTGGCGTTGGTGCTATTGGTGGCAATGACTCATAAGGATGGTGGATGATGATGATCATGGTGGTATGTGAGGTGCTGGTACTGTGTGGAGAATGAAGACAAAATGGGGGGACGGGTTTTTTATCAGGTTGATTAAGGAGGGAGAGAGAAAGAAGTAGAAGGGGAGGGTGGTATGAGGGATCACATGAGGCACGTGGGGGCAAAGGGGGGAGGACTGGGTCAAGAATTGGGCTGCGAGAATCACTGGGCCAAGGAGAAAAAATAGAAGTGGTCCAAACTTTCATTTTTAGCTTTTTCTTTGTTTTTTTTCACATTTTTTTCTAATTTTTCAACACCTATAAAATAAAATAGAGCCAAATAAAAATCTAAATATAATAATTATTTCAAGCACAAATTAAAGATGTCGAATTTTTGATGCAAATAAATTCCCCCACACCTAGATTTGCTTGTCCTTAAGTAAAACAAACTAAACTACCTAAAAAGAAATGGAATATAATAAAAGGAAAATCCTAACTCACTTTTTAAAATCACGGTTGCATTTATCGCATGCAATAAGGCCTTTAAACTCCTTGGTTTCCTAAGAGAACAAGTGAGGACTCGTAAGGGTTTAGTTGAAATACCCACAAAATCTTTTCAAAATTAAGGGAAACTATCTTTGGTTTTTTTTCTTTCAAAACATGATCATATACACACAAAATTAATGAGATTATGTACACACCTTAGGCAAGTGCATTATCCTAATAATCCCGTCACCAAATTTTATATAAACAGAATGTACAATCAAGGGATAACTAAGTCACGAAATGCATCTCGACCCTTATTTTTCACCCCATGCATAATATGCAATAATATGTACACCTTGGCGCATGTGCACATATGCATCAATTATTATGAATCAAGTTGCTAACATTGACAAGATGCCCGTTTCCTTGCCTAATTTCCTTCTTTCCTCAATTTTTTCCCTTTTTTTCTTTTTTTTTCCAAGAATAATAACACAC
>NCQT01031102.1:0-11507 GCA_002740465.1 Stenocereus thurberi | reverse complement strand
CTTTCACTCTTCAATTGAGTATTAGCTTAGACCCTCGGCAGATACATCATATTTGGGTTTGACAAATTCTCACTAGCGCTAGAGCTAATAATCTAGCTCATGGAAAACCATTCAGACCAAATTTGCTAATTCACTCATTAGTTATGACATACCATTTGATATTTAACATAATATTACATCCCAAAACAATTCTGACCAAATTTGTTGGTTCACACATTGGTTATGACATAGCATTTCATATTTAAGACAAGATCACGTCCCCAAACAATTCAGACCAAATTTGTTGGTTCACACATTGGTTATGACATAGCATTTCATATTTAACGTAAGATTACATCCATGTAAATTATAGTTTATTTGACCATAGTAATGGAACCTAAATGAGTGTTAGTTATTCTGGTGAAGTGTCTTAGAAATAACTAGTTTTGCGTGTAGCAAACATAGCGGTGAGTATAATGTAATAAAATTGTTGGTGGCAATAAGAAAGTGTATGGAAATATTTTTTGTTGGCAAAGTATAGTAACATTGTAAGAAAATGTAATTTTAGAGTTAATATGAGTTGCAAATAAGCCAAATGTAATTTCATGACCTATTTGCAAAACTACAACCAATTCTCTTGTAGATCAATTTTTAAGGCATTCCCAATTCAATAAACAGGGGCCATCCTTGGGAAACGGGTGATAAGTTTCCTTCATTCACAAAAATTTAAGTCTTCCATGTTCCTTTGAAATTTATCTAACTTGACCACCATTATTTATCTCCAATTACTCATGCACTTTTGCTCCACATTTCAAAGTATACAATTATACATCCTTATTGCAATAGAACTGATAGCAAATTCCACAAAAAAGGCTTTTTTAGGGTAGAGGGACTTGTTTAGTATCAAACAAAGGACTCCACCCTATGTGAATATGTAATTAAACATCTAAACAAACTTATAATAATATAGCCCTGAGATAAATTGTGAGAGTAGAAGATTTAGCAAGTAAAACATCAACGAGTCAAAAGTCGTATCCCTATCAGTCATTTCCAAAAGAAATGCTACCAAGAGCACTAACTGTAAAATCCTAAAGATTCATATTTATAATTTTGGAAAAAATAATTAACGCGATATCTAATTTTGACAATATATTGTTTAATCGCTTGAGCTCTTAGTAGCAGTTTAGTGTGGGGCCTTCGTACAAATTACGATTTTGGGCTACGCCAAAAAAATCTCTTATCCTTGACCCAACCCAAAGCTGTTAATAAAGAAAATAATAAAATTTTATTTAATAAAATTTAGATTTTTTTGAATTCTTTCACCTTTCTTCCTAGTATGAATTCAAAATTTAAATTCTTCCAATAACTTGGGAAAAAGATGTAAAGGAAAAAACAATCTCAAAATCCATCAATCAGTCAAAACAACCCGAAATTACTCTGCTGCTCTCCTCTTTTGCCGTGAGAACAAGCAAAAAAGAAAATTGGATCATTTTAACATGAACCCCCCCCAAATCTCGTGTCATTATCTCACGACAATCCCCCTCTTTCATCCTTTTGCCCAACCACCACTGCTGCTACCACCTCTGCTGCAGTGCTTCCACCATTGCCATCGTCCAAGCACTACCACCGTGGCGCCCTTTTCCTCTTATTTGGTTCCATTTATGAGTGGATGCATATTTGGGGTTTTTTCTAAACCCTTCAATTTTGATGAAGTGATTTTGATTCAACCTTTTAAGCCGTGATTAACATTCCAACATGAGGGGTGTTTTGGTAAATAGCTTTCTAAAGAGTTTTTTTTAAACCAAAATTAGCTATCTGACCTAGTCAAAAAGCTAATTTAGGTGTTTTGTTAAACAGCTTTTTTGAAGAATTTTTGGACTCCAAAAACCTAATTTGAAAAAGCTAATTGGATGAACTTTTTGAAAGAGCTTTTTGGAGAATTAACTTTTTGTCTCACGACTTTGTTACAAACATCTATCTTCACCAAAGAGTTTCTCTATAAACAGTTAATTTATATAGCTAATACAAATAGCCAATTCAATTAGGTAACAGCTAATAGCTAATATAGATAGCTAATAGCTAATGGCTAATAGCTAATAGTTCTTTGCCAAACAAGTCCACCTGCTTTTAAATAAAAATTTCAAATTTGGAGTTGTTTTTAAGTAGAAACTTCTCATCTTGAACATCCATTCCAACCTTAGAAGGTAAATCCCCATATTTCTCATTCCTCCATCCATATGTTGGGCTTTATTAGGGTTTCTAAAATTTATTAGTACTAGTGAATAGTGGGGGATGATTTAAAATTGATTTTATGGAATGTAACGATTGAATGAGATGACATCATGCATGCAATATAGCATAGCCAGGACCAGAAATTGGCCCAACACTGGCTTATTTTTAATGAATATGTCAAATTTTTAACAAAATATCTACAGATTTTTAGAGAAAATATATGGGATTTTTAGCAAAATATCTAAAGATTTTTAAAGAAAATATCTGGGATTTTTAGCAAACATCTAGAGATTTTTGGCAAAAATATGTGAGATTTTTAGGAAAATATCTAAGATTTTTTGGGGGCCCTATATGTAACCCCTCCTCACATTTCTCATTTTGGTGCACCCCCTCATATCTAAGTGCCATGCCAGGGGGTCGCCATCTTACTCCTTTCACTTAATTTTAAAAAAAGGAAAAAGTTGCTTTTATTATCGCCAAGCTGCAAATAATTATTTTTACCAGAAACATATATACCTTCCAGATACATTTACTATTTGTGCCCTTCAAAAGATCACATGTTTTTCAATAAATACTAAGTCTTGTAAAATATAATTATTTAATGAATCATTTTCAAGTATTGTTTTACCACATAATCAACTGGAGCCACAAGTTATCAATTATCAGGGTTTACACCGTTCAGTTCGCCCGCGCGGCCTCAGGTCAGCTAAACCAATCAGTCTAGCAAGTGTACACCTACTCAATGATTGCAATATACATATGAGCTCATCAGTTGGGTTCCACTTTCAGATAACAATCAGTAATAGTTTTAATATAATTCTCTCTCTCCCTGGGTTCGAACTAAAATGAATTGAAATGTAGCCACTCACTGAAAAATGAAATTCTATCTTTACAGTATTAGTAAATATGTTGAGTTTTAGTTCACTATTTGAATATCTTTTGCTTTTATATTTTAAGTAAATAAATTGTGAAGTCCTTGCTTGGCCATGCCTCAAAAGTGAGGAGACTGTCAATGAAGTTAGACAAGCTCACAATCACACCGCATAAAATCATGAGCCATTAGAGTTTATGCTATTCGGACTGCGCGTAAGCTATGATGCATTATCATGATTGTGTAAGAAAATTAACTAAGCCTTATCCTCTCTGAGATGGTGGTAATGCCTTAAACCTGACGCTTCCATTGTACTTACCACTAATGGCTAGTTAATGTTAATTAAGACTGGTTAAGTGATGAAGAGTTGGGTGTTGCAGTTCTAGTATCATAGCCTAGGTTTCGGGCCACTGTGAGCTTTAGGATGTTTACCAGTTTAATTGGAGTGCTAACTGTGATGCTAGGTGTGAGTTTTGGATATGGTATGAGTATATAATGAAGATGCTCTGAGTAAACGCGTGCCCCTTGGTGCTAAGGTTAGTGACCTAATTTGGCAATCTTATAAGCCCTACCTTAATATGGATTTAGTTTGTGGGTTCTTAAGCGATGTTTCATGGTATCAAATTGTATTGCAATTGGGCACAACTACATTAAATTAAGCACGTAAAGATGGATGGTAGTAAAACATATCCATAAGGACCTAGTTGACATCATATAGATCAAGTGCGATCGAATAACCAATGCTATGTAAAGACGCAATGATATTTACTAATTTCAAAATATGTGAACTTATTTATGTTCTTATAAGTAGAAGATATATCCAAGATATTACATGTTAAACACAATTGTGCAATTATGTAGGTAATGAAAAGATAAAGCACTCGGATGAGGGTTCTAAGTGACACTGTGAACCTTGGGTCATAGACTAAGGTTATCAAAATAGACATTCTCTAATTTAGGTGTCGACAATGTGGGTGAGTTCTTAGGAGAACGAAATAAAAACACAAGGATTCGAGATTATATGATGTTGGGATATAGTTAAGATCACCATACTAGAACGAATTATAAGGGTAAAATAGACCCTAAAATGATATGGATGCTATGAAAGGATGGATCATAATGCTAAGGTACTCAAAGGAAAATTCAAAGGGGTATACATCACCTCTCATTCAATTTTATTAGACTAGGCGATGTGTTCTTTTTGGGATGAGATATGCTAATGAGCAATTAGATTAGGGAAATAAAATCTGGTTCTAAATGAATTGATTTTGTAGAATATGAGGTGGTACTTAGATGACAGGGTCGTCTAGGTGGCAAAAGCGGTGGTTAACTGCCTTAAGCATGGTCATTTCACCAAAAGCATCTAGTTATACATATGGAGCTTAAGGAGAAAGGGTCAAGGAAGTACAATGCATGTACGTATATTTTACCTAAGAAATTCTAGGATGTTATAATTTCTATTTAGTCAATGAATGAAATAATCAACAGATACAATTTGAGGTAGTCAATAAGGTATGAAGAAGTATAATGAATGTATAATCCCTGCATTATTTGAACTTTGGATATTTGATCATATTTTCTTGCAACCCCTTTAAATAAGGAGTCACTGTACAGGGCAGGTTTAGCCATACCCTCACCCATATCCATTTTCAAAATTAATACTCATACCCATACCCATCGGCTATTGCAAAGTTATAGCCATACCCATACCCACTGGGTATAAGGGGGTATGCGAGTTCTATTTGGGTACATATAGATAAAAATAAATTAAACCCATTTTGTACTCATATTGGATAATAGCCAATATGTCATATTAATACCAAGCTTTCAACAACATATCATATTACATCAAATACAACTAAACGTTTGACAATCAAAATAATAAATTAGCACTTGATAATCACAGTTTTCAACAAAATGTTTCGTCTAAGTCTTGACTATTATGCAACCCAAAGCAACTAGCAAAATATTCAAATATAAGTAACAAATTAGAACTTTAAACAAAAGGGTATAGGTTCATATGGAGCGGTTACGAGACGGGTACGGAAAGGTATTGATAAAATAGGTATGGTTAGGTAAGACCTTTACCCATACCCTTACCCATACCCATACTCATTTAAGCAATACCGGCCCCATACCCATTTTTTTCATTTCCATATCCATTGGGGTGGGTTTTGCAGATTTTAGGCGGGTACCCATTCTTTTTGCCTACCCTAGATACACTAGGTGTGCAGTAGAGTGCAAGAAGCTATAGCTAGCAATTCCACAATGCTAGGTTGCCCTATTCATGAAGGCAAGACCTCAGCTTAAACCTAATGTGACAGAAAAGGTTTATAGAGTGAAAGGGGTATGGGAAGTTCCTATGTAAGAATTTAAAACTTAGGTAACTTTCTTTTAAGTATATCAAACGCATGCAAACGCAGCTATGTAAATCTTTATACTGATTTAAGAGCGCTATGACAACCCTTGGTTTACTGGCTGAAGTTTCCTTATAAAGCATGTACCGTTACATATTACATATTTCTTCTATAAAACCTTTGTACTTTTCAATTACAATTAGATGTTAGTCGTGTTTGGCCATGTTCCAGTGCAATTTAACCCATAAATCTTGTTTGAGTCGTAGACATATTGTTCACAAAATTGCCCAACTATCCTGATAATACCTCATGGAATATTCTTTAAAAAATTGAATTATTTCATAACATTAATCCTCCTATGGAATCATGACCAACAAGTTGGAGTGCTACCCTCTTCGTTGGGTTATCTATCTTTGTTCAGGTTACTTCTCTCTTCGATGAATAATTGCTGCCCATCTTGCTTATAATAAACTTGGGTTCTTGTCACTCCCTTTTGTCAATGTTCCTAAGTTCATTATATCTACCCCAGACTGTCCAGTTTATCTTAGATAATCTCAAATTAAACAAGCTAGCAAATAAAGAAATTTTTTTTCCCACACTACTTTCATCCCATTCCTTAACCCTCTAGAGTTGCCCACCAAAAGTTCTTGTGAGCACTTCCTAAGCTTCTTTAATAACACTTTGAATGTAAGACAAGTTTGTTTATTTACATGATCCACTATCTCGTCATCGGGTGCTTTGAAACCCATTTAGCCTTATACTTTTGATCTTTTATTTTACCTATTAATTCTTGTGAACAAATTAAAGACCTATGTCACTCTCCATTCTTGTAATCATGTCCATTAAATTCCTACTAATCCGTGGTCGTTTCGATGTTGTGACCATATGGGCTCCCAAAAGAGAATTCCATATGGATGATTTTATAGTCCAATCTTAAATCAACACCTTCTACAATCTATTCTTAGAAAGTAAATATGCCCTCCCTATCCTTAAATATCTTATCATCACTTGACATGTCTATCTTTACAAACTGCTTTGCTTTTGAATTGATATCAAATGTTCTTACTTTGGATACCCAATGTTTCGACCCATTTGACCCTTACTGCCCTTCATTCTTGAATCATTTGCCTTTATCATTATTATCAATCTACCCCCTTTATGTTCCCCTCACCCATCATTTCATAATTTATCATCCGCTCCTTTAAATTAAAATCTCACATCCGTAATATCTCCCATTGTTTTCAATCATTGGAATACTTCTACCATGATTGCTTTGGTTTATTAAGCTTATCCCCCCGCTAGTATGTGTTTCCTCAATCTGTACCATCTATTTGAAAGGTTTGGATTGATATACAAGGCTTGCCAATGGATGACACCTTTCATATTACGCTCTTCCTTCCAACATTTCTCATATTTGCGGAGCTACCTCATCCTTAAAATCACTTTCTTCTACTATAATTATTTACCTTCCTTTTTTTCATTTCAAACTTCTATAGCCTTGCGAATTTTCAAGAATACTCATACATTCTTTTTGACAAGATTGACCATGTTCCTAAATCTTATGGCTAATTATGCAATGCATCCCTAGTCAACTTTAAATGACTGCTTGATAACTTTCATCCTCAATGTATTCCTATCCAATTCATTACTTATATCTATAGCTTCCACTATGTTCATCCATATTTATAAGTCTATATTGCTTGTTTGAATTATAACTATAATTAAGCTTTGTTGAGTGAGAGTGAATCCCTGATTGTTGCAATTTCACCCTTTTTTAACTTTTAAACTCCACCCATAACTCTATATAGCTTGTTTGAATTATGTGAGCAAGGGTCAATCTATCGTATCATGTTGATTGCCACCAGAAGGTCATCTGAGTGTAACCAAAATACCTTCTTCTAGTGAGACGGTTCCAGTTCTTTCCATAAGGCTCCTCTTAGGTTGTTATCTATATGCCCTGTCTTATTTCCTAGCATTAAGAAAATGGCACCAAATCATTCCTAATTATTATAATGCCCCCACCATACTTGTGTCACTGTTCATCTTCATAATCTCTGTTACAACTTATAAACCCAATGAATAGGGCATTCCCACCATCCTGAAGGACAAGGCCTCATAAACGATGGCTGGATATGATGTGGGTCACTTAAATACATCTTAAACTTCATCCAATCATATACAAGTATGACTAACTAGCTTAAAGTTTACATCACCATAAACTTACATCACTATCTACTGAAGCGCTTGTCCAATTGTCTCTATACATTATGAGCAACCACCACTATGAACCCATCCAGATGTCCTTAGACCCTCGATTTCTTCAATTGGCTTAGTAGAATAAAGCAACTCATTTGCATGTCTAAAACAAAACATGAAAACATTTCAAATGGTGAGCCGAAGCTCAGTAAATACATTGCTGTACTGTAAAATAACCTTAAAAAATTGGTTGGGCCCACTTTAAAATTCATTTTAAGCTAAAACAGTAATTGAGACAAATATAAAACTGCATTGCTGATTATTATCTGATAGTGAACCCCTTGTAATTGTTACGATCTGAAGATAGGTGTACACCCGGCAAGCCAATCGGAGGACCTGGCCTGAAGCTGCGCAAGTAACTGAAGGGCAATGCCCTGTAACTATCATTAATTATATGATAAACCACTGATTCATTGATGTACTTACTAAAACATTATAATTTTGATAAATACATGCTGATTTCTATACATATAGGCAATGAACATACCTAGGATCTTTATGATGTAATCTAACTTGCAAAACATGTTTTTAACTTGATAAATATGTTGTGACCTGATAAGACTTATGCATAGCGGGGAATGATAACCTAGGCCTCGACACTATTCATACAATTATAGGTAAGTATAATCAGTAAATGATATTCACTCATATACTTGAATAACTTGATAGAAACATAGTAATTAATGCTACTGTATGAGTTAGCAAATACATAAATGATATACATAACCTAAGTAATTTGATATAACTTTAAAACTAAATAAATGAAAGTCATTAAATCTGATATAAAGTAAGTGAAAATAGAATAAGCCACAATGAGACCAAAACTAGGGAAGGTCATAATGGTTGTCAACGAAAGATTGATTTTTTTTTGGCCTTTTCAAAATAGGCGACTAGTACAGGTTTTAAGGCCCATTGAAGTACAACTTAGTTCAAGATAACATGAGTACACTGAATTGGCAACGAGTACACTGGATTGGCACGTTACTTGATAGTGTGAGGCCAAGAGAGGTATAACTTAGTTCAAGATGGCATAAATGACACTTGCTTGATCCAATAAATATGGTTTCTGAATCATTACTCTCCCCACTTCTCATATTTCATTCATAAGTCCATTGAACATAGTTTTCCACCCAAAATGAATCATTGAAAAGGAAGCTATTAAACTCACTAAACTTGGTATTTTCCTTTGTAAAGTCCATAACTCATAAATATACTCCCACAATACATACTTGTCTTCTTTGCTCTCCATAATTAAGCTAAATGCCCCCTTAAACCCCATAAACATTTGTTTCCCCCTTAAATGACCTTACTTGGCCCAAAAAATACAAAATGAACGCATGATCAATCTCACTCAATCTTTATTATTGCTCTTTACACAATTACTAAAAATGATTCCAAAAATTACTAAACCCAAAATACTCAACCAAAATTCATGAAATCTTATAGGAAATTTGAAAATAATATGGACAAGCTATAGTATAATTGTCAGAATTTTTCTCCAAGTATACACTGCATAGAAATTGCAATAATAGCCAAATTTGCACCGAACTAGGTCAGTTCGCTTCAAAAATTCATAACTTTCACATTTGACCTCAATGCAGACCTAAAACCCCAATATAGAAAGATTAAAAAGTCCTAAAAAACTCTTATTCACAACACAAAAAATGGTTTTCACAATAGGGTTCCCAAAATGGGACTAGAACACAAGTGTATTAGTTTTTGGTTAACCTGTGCAGTTCCAACAAAATAGCCATAACTTTGTCCAAAGAACTCGGATTCAGGCGATTCAAACTTCATTTGAAAGCTAACACACCGACCTATCCAGCCACCAAAAATCATAATTATTTAGTGGGCTGATCATTGCCAATTTAATCCTAAATCACTTATGTTTTCTGTCATTTCCAACCCTCACTGTTTTTGCTTTCTCCTCTTTTTTCACATAAATCCTCACTTGAAATCATTCCAAATCACCACAATCAAATATAAAAAGATCATTTAAGGCCTCATATACATAACCCATATCAAAATCACAACAAATGAAACATACAAGCTTGGATTTAACTTCCATGATTCAACTCACTTGACCACACTTTCAATTCATCACCCACAATTTTAAACATAACTAAACTCAATAAAAATTGCATAATAACCATCACTTAGTTCATATAAACATAAACCATAACTTAAACAATTAATAAACTGAAAAAATTTTCATAAGTTGAGGTTAGGGTCACCTCACTTGGATGCTTGAATGAAGGGGATAGGGCTGTGCTTGAGCAGGGGGGAAGCTGTCGTGGTTGTGGGGGATTCCCAGGTGGTTACTGGTTGCTAGGATGGTGGCTGGGGGGGCAGAAGGGCGGTGGTAGCGGCGGGAAGCTGGGTAGGGGCTACTGCCCTATTTTCTTAGCCTATGCTATGGAGAGAAAGCGAGGGATAAAGAGGTTTGTTTGTAAATTTTTTTGTGAGTAATTGATAAATAATGGTCCTAATTTCTTGGCTAAGATGTGGCTTAAATTTTCCTTTCCATAAAGTACCTTTTGCTAACTATATAGGTGCAAATCATGATAATTAGTGATAAATAAACACAAGTAACTTGGGCCTTGTAGGATTGGGCCTACATCATGGGTTTTCGGCTTGATTTTGGGCCCAAAAATAAGTCAAAATTGCGTTAAGAGTTTCATAAGGCTCGGGATTAAACTTTCCCGATATTAAGAAGAATAGTTAGTCGCTAAATCATGCTCACCCAGGCCTGCTATCAATTCACCCAATTTAAACGATAAATAAAACTTGAATTGCAAAGTGGGTCCCAAAATAAAATATCTCCCAACTGGGATGATTAAATATGATAATTGAATGCGGAAAATTTAGATAACATATGAAATTTCGTTGAATAAACTGGGGTGCAATTGAATCATTAGACATAACTTGGTTAAATAAATAACCTTAAATGATAAAATGAATAAACATGAGTTAAATAAATAAATATGATTAATTAAGTAAATAAATATGATTTAAATAAATAAACATGGGTTAGGGTCAGACTATTACAGCCTTCTCCTATTAAAGAATCTCGTCCGCGAAACTTATGATGCTTGCTAATGTATGCAATGCTACTTTAAATACACATGGGCCATTGGTTCTCATTGCTTCCCTTTGAATAGGTATAATTTGCCCAATGTACTCTGGCTAAGGGTGTCTGTGTATTGTATAACTGCTTAATCCCATGTTTTAATAGCAGATCTAGATACTTTTCACACACTAGCTTCAATGAACTCAATTACTTTGGTTCAAAATTGATATTCTCTTCGAAAGAAAAGAACCTTGTTACTAGTAAGGAGGTGCTCACTACTGGTTCATCACCTTGTCCACCAATGGAAACTGTTGTATATCCTAATAAGCACTCCGATACTATTATGAGCTATAAAACACGTTATGTACATGTCTGGGTTCAACAGGTAGGTGCAGTCAATAAGCTACAAGACTTAACCTTTCAATGAATCACAAGGCCCAATGAAACTAATCCCTAATTTTCCTTTGATAGTCAGTATCTTACTACCTTAGACTAAAAAAGCCTTTTCAAATAGTTTATAACCTATCTAAGACTTTGGTTATTTCGTTATTTTGCCAGCATAACTCTTTTGTCAATCTTGTATCACCTCGACATGTACTTGAATTTTCCCCCTTAATGCTTGCTTGGGTTAGCTCTTACCTTATACTCAATGTTTCTTCTGGCTCACTGCAATATAATTAGACAGTGCTTGAGACTATGCCCTTATCAAAATGTCCTCATCTGATATTTATAATGCATGACA
>NCQT01030332.1:0-19968 GCA_002740465.1 Stenocereus thurberi | reverse complement strand
TTTCCAACTTTTGATATAGCCTATCATAGGCCCTACACTTAGCAACCGCAACTGCTTTCTTGGCTACCTTTTTGGCTGCCTTGTATCTACCCCTATTGAACTCTTTCTTTTCGTCCGTTCTACTGTTCAGAAAAGCAACGTAAGCGTCCTTTTTCTCCTTGACTTTTGCCTTGACCCCCTCATTCCACCACCATGCTCCCTTCATTCTATTACCACCTCTCCTGGAAACCCCTAGGATCTCCTCAGTGGACCTTTGAATACAATATGCCGTCACTTCCTACATCAAATTTGAATCCTCTACTCGCCTCTAGGCTCCTTTTTCCGTGATCCTTGCTAATAAATTCACAGCGTTATCCTTTGAAAGATTCCACCATTTGACTCTAAGGTCCCTAACACCCCTCCTCTTCCACTTAACACAGTTAAACTCCACATCTAAAACAAGCAACCTATGTTGAGTAAAAACATTGTGGACCAAATCTCTAAAAATGCATCAAGGTTCTTAAAAGGATTTTCAGACTCTAGCCTATAAAATGATGGGAGCATTTGGATAAGGGAATATTTAATCTCAAATGGCTCCATAATAGTGGGCATACATAGTCATATAGGTGAGTCATAAGTGGTGGGAGTAAAATACTCCTTAAGTTGCTTAGGTGGTGGGGTTTGTTCTTCAACCATTTTTTTCTTAGATTCACATTTGTTATCTCTTATCTAGTGAAAAGAGCATTCAATTTCAGGATTATATTGTTCAAGATCGAAGCATAAAGAATGTCTACCATGCATATACCCATAAGCAATTAAGAGAGGAATGAAATCACCACCACAATAACCACCAAACAAAATAAGAAGAAAAGGGAAGAGATGGAAAGTAAAAAAATAATAAATAAATAATAGAAAGATCCAAGCAAGGGGGAACAAAATGAAAAATAAAATAAAATAAAAAGAAAATGAAGGAAATAAAAGGGAATGAGGTTGTTAGATTAGATAAAATAAACAAAATAACATAAATAAAAGAGTCAGATTAGATAAAATTAGAAGAGATGTGGAAACCAGTTAGATTAGTAGGGAATGGGAAGAACAAAAATAAAATGGTTAGATCAAGAGGGATTGGGGAATAAAAGAAAATGAAATAATTAAATAAAAAGGATAGGGGTTGAGAATAAAGAAAATAAAGAAAATTGTTAGATTAGTGGGGAATAGGGAAAAAAACAGAATAAAAGGAGGAGAAAATTCAAAAATCACTATTTGATCCCCGGCAATGACGACAAAAGCTTGATGTGGATTTTATGTTCAGTTAAAAAAAAAAAAACCGTTTTTCCTTGCAAGTACACAAATTTAATTGTAGACTAGCGAGTATATGGTGTCCTTCCCACTAGGAACAATAGTGAATTTAACTTTCAATTTTTCCAATTATAAAGTCAATTGAGGGGTTTAATTATCAATATGAATTAAAGAAGCAAAAGAAAAGCAAATGCGTTAAGTAGAGAGAAATCAAATTATAGAATGATCTAGGACTTTGGACTTCACCATTGATGTAGATATTGAATTACCAATTCAAATGGGGGTTCAATTTGTCTTCTGTTTAGCCTAAGCTACAAGCATTAGGTTATAAATTGAAAAGATGATTTTAATTGTCAAATGAGATTGTTTATCTAGTGGTTTAGCATGAATCAGTCTTTTAGATATAATTCATCTAATTTCTAGTATAAATTATTCAATTTTAGCAATTATAATTTTAAGCCCAATTTCATAATATCACATTAGCCTACAAGTTCTAATATTCATTTGAGATAGAGAATTAAATTATTATAATCAACATAATTAAATATTAGTATTATGATCCACAAATAGGTTAAGATCAAGTATAAACTCAAGATTATCCAATTAAAGAGATGAAAATAACCCTAAAAGAAATTAGCAAATCAATATTATTATCAAGGATCTATCCTAATCCTAGAAGAGTAAATTAGCTAGTATAGTTAGCGCAAACATCATTGAAATTGGTATATTTCGCTTCGTACGCCCAAACTCTTGTACTCAGTTACACAAAGTGATATAATAGAGCACAACCTCTCAAGTTTGACTCACAAATGAGATCAGATGAGATGAGATGAGAAACATAGCTAAGAAAGCTTATTTTCTTTCTAAACTCCTCAACCAAAATGATTATGTCTTATAAAAGACTCTCTAAAAAAATTGAATGACGGAAGATGAGAGAATGGAAGGATGCTTGGATGCCTAGATGATTGAGTATCTGGATGAATGGATCAATTACTCCAACCTTGACCCGTTTTTATAGTAAAAATTCAACCCCTTTTGGTGCCTAAAAATGAATGAAAATTAACTCAAATGAATTAATTGGTTGTTATAGTGCATAAGAAAAGGCTAGTCTTAAGCTAAAAATTAATTTTGATTTATTGCTTTGACTAGGTTGCTTGAGGTTCCTTAACCTTTGCTGCTAATGTGTGCTGGAAAGTTTGGATCTGGGCTGCCAGAATTAGCCCACACGGAGGGGGTGAAGAAGAGAAACTAAATGTTAGTGCTGGATGTAAGCGTTAGGCCACCGAGTAGCAATCGACCCACTCAGGGTGGAAACAGGGAGAAAAAGGAAAGGGAGAAGAGGTTGGCAGGCTAATGGGCGACTGGGAGGAAATGTTAAGCCGACTGGAGCTGAGCCATACATAGGCCCAATTGAATACAAGAAGGAGTTGTCGAGATCGCCGAGCTGCTGGAGAACAGGCCGCAGGCTGGAAGAACCGGCCCAAATGGCTGGCTAAGAGAGAGTGAGGAAGATAAGGGGCGCTTGGGCTGGGCCTCTGTCTGGGCAGCAGAAACAGGCCAAAATGCTCAATATCATTCCTTTTCCTTTTTTTTTTCCCCATCTCTTGGGCTTCGGCTTTAAGCATTGCAAATATAGGAGATCCGAGCAGGATTGATCAATTTTGCACAAATTCTTCTATATTTATTTCCACTTGAAAATTAAATAAAATATGCTTCATTTACCCATAAAAATATATTTCAAAGACTTGAAAGCAGTTGAAATGAAGGATAAAATTACATATAAAATATGAACTAGACCTGGCAAATGAGTCATTTGGTTTGGGTACGGGTCAGGTCAAGTTTGGGTCCGGTCATATTCGGATTAAGTGGCATTTCGGACTGTTTTGGTTTGGATTCGGGTATAATTCGGTTCGCGTCAATTTCAGACCAACCAATTTTTGGTCAAATGCGCCCATTATACCAAAACAAATAACTTTGTAGAAAATTTTAGGTCGGGTATGGTTCGGTTTGGGTCCATTCGGGTTCAGGTCCACTTTCGAGTAAGCATATTTCACATGTCGGGTCGGGTATGGGTCTGGGTTGTTTGGTTCGGGTTTCGTGTCTTAGGTCAGTTTTACCAGGTCTAATATGAACTATTAGCTAACAACATCTCTTAGATGAGGCCCAGAGAAATCAGATGAAAAACCCAAGAAAGGGGTATGATCGTTAAGTATAAGACTGAGGCACTTCATCACCTCATGCTCTTAGAAATGTTAAGTGCCTAGGCAGAGTACCAGCACTTGATGGAAAACATTTAGAGTGCTAACTGGTCTTACTGGAGGACTTGGTTTGTCTTGTTTATGTAGAGTTAGTTCTTTTTGACTCTGCCCTCTAAAAACAGGGACACTATGATGAGGGTTTATAAAGACCTTCCCTGCTACATGGTGCTGAACGCCTAGGACCATAAGAAGACGTAGGGGTTTGGTTACCCCTTTATCTTTTGTGGTCCCGTAAAGCTTCTTAGGATTTCTGCATGATCGCCTTCCTTAACATTCTTTACGACCTCCAATATCCCCCAACCTACATGGTGCACTATCTCACCTCCCTCATCCCTATGCGGCTTCTATTGAAGGGCAGCGTTACATGATCCTTAGCTTGTTTCCTTTAGGGAAGATTCAATAGGGCTGACGGAAAGGAGAGGAGCCCAAATGACCATGTCTGCACTTGGGAAGAGTTGTAACATGAAGTTATTGAGCCCAAAAGTTTGCTATACAGTGGGCTTACTCAAATGATGAGGGGAATAAGAAGAGGCCAAAAGAGGAGTAGGGGAACATGAAAGAGTTGAGAGGAGAGGTGTGAGAGCTCATTAACTATCTTAATAGGGATCAGAAAATCCAAGGGCCAAGGCCACTATTATAAATGATGAAGAGTTAAGTCATAGATCTCCTTAATAGAGTGCTACTCTCTACGTTTCTAGATCCTAAAACTTCGAACCTAGAGCTAATGGTGCGGGTGCTAGAGTTAAAGCCTAATACCCTAGATTTGTCCTGGTATACCTTTTTCCCCATAGATGCTCTTTATTTTTCTTTCACTTTCCCTTCTTGTAATTCTTGCATTTTTGAACTTTGCCTTGTAACTTGTATTAGTCTTTTGGAATTAATGATAATGTTTGTTTAGTCAAATTACCATTAGCCTAACAATTTTCAATGTCCATTCTAATTTCAACTTTAAGGTTTTAGGGTTACAAATATTGGTATTGTGAATTTAATGTTTCACAATTCAAGTCATTTACCTTTATTTCTTTTGACATGTTTCTTCTTCCATCTAGGAAGATTTAAATAAAGATTTTTTCAAAGATTTTATGAGAATTTCTNNNNTGGAAATGATTAACCTCAACTAGAATCTCTCTGGTCCTATCATCCTCTTCCAATTTTTTATTTGGGATTTCTAGTTGCTAGAGTCAATTTCCTTGAGGAATACAAATATCTAGTAAGAAGTAGATATACAAGTGTTTGCAGTCTACTTTTAGCTTTGTCTTATATGCATACTTATCAATGGTTTAGCATTGATGAAGCCACTAGTAGGCATCTAATCGAGAGTACTCAAATTAGTGGAACACCTTTTCTACCTTTGCCCAAAACTCCATTGGTTCCTCAATCCGGGTATGTTGACCTAGATTACAAGGGTTAATTTTCAGTAGGATTAGCATAGGATTCTCCTCTTGAGTCTCAAAAGATCATATTTAACATACCTCATAATATAGTTCCTTTACTTCGAATTATGGTTAAGAGGGATATAGTGATCACCCTTATGAACATTTTTGTTGCCAGGGTAGTTGTAACTTAAAGGGGATTTGCCACCATCTCTTATTCCAATCTCTCCCATTAATCAAATGCCAAAGTTTGATAAGGGGAAGGAGAAGGCGAACTATGCAACTAGGAGTCTAAAATACATGTCTAGGGTCAAACCCCATAGAAGTCCAGGTGTTTGGCCATAAAAGATCCTAAAGAACCTTCTCCATCCACTAGCACCAAGATTTAAGTCTCAATTTCTACCAAGGGGGAGAAAAAAGTGGTTGATTCAAAGCTATACTCTAAACTTGGTACTGGTCTGACTTTTCCCAGATACATTCAGTCTAGGAGGTAAATTTCTAGAACTGGATAATTTTAAATTTCCTTTGTGTTTTAGGATAACTTGCTTTGTAAGCCTCCACATGGATTTCTCGAATTTTGTAACGAAATTTGAATTTAAATTCAAAATTCTCAACTTGATCAAAGAAGTTTAGATAGTTTTTCTTGCATATGTTTGTTCTTAAAAATATGGTCTCCACAGTAGCCTACCATAGTTACCTCGCATAGGTCTTGAGACTTCTTTCTATCTTACACCTTGACTTGATTTTTCATGCCTTTTTATTCAAGGGTGGAAATGTAAAGTAATTTTTTTAGATTTGCTTCTTACCCACTTGACTTTATGTTGCATGCACTATTATTTGGTGGCATAATTGTGAAGTCATACTTAGAATGGGATTAGGGATTCATCACTTGTGACCTTTAGAATTCTACTCTCCATATAAGTAATTATGTTTTCATTTGGCTTTTTACATCTTTGAGATTTGAACTTTAATTTTCAATTTATCTTTAATCTTGTTTCCTCTAAAGAAATTTAAGTTATTGTATAAAGAAATTCTTACTATTTCGATCAAAGATGATTAGAAAAGTGAAATGAGAAAGCATCAATAGGAACACTAATGAGCTTTACAAGGGTATCACTTTGCTAAATTTGATAATTTTCCTAGATCTAAGAAGATGGCGAATTATTTAAATGAAATTTAGATGGAATATCTAGATGATCAACACTAAATGGGTAAAGGGTAGCCTAAGAAAGGCGGTTGTTATGAAGATCATCGCATTTGACCCAAGAGATTTGATATTCCCCTTCCTTAATTCACTAGTAATGCTACTCATCCCAAAGGATTTTTGTTCAATTCATTTGGATTTTTTTATCTAGGGGCAAAGATTTCTCCTACATCCATTTTTAAGATTGCATTAGGGTTGTTCCTCGTTGGCCTATATGAACTTTTCCTTAGTGTAGCTATCTTCATCATGTGCTAGCTTCCTATCTATTACTTGCATGATAAGAAGCCTTATCTCATTAAGTTTCTATACATCAACCAATTCCAAAGGTGAAAAGGTGATAACTAGTTTAGCTCTCAAGGTGACCATGAGTGTCATCTTATTGATGGTATGTCCTAGGACCATGGGAAGTGAAACGACTCCTATGATCATTTTAAGAGTCCAAAAAAGTAGTAGCCTTATGCCCATGTGGTCCCTGACCCAATCACTCACATTTCTAAGAATGTTATGGAGTTGAGGAAGAACTTTGTTTTATCGAATAAAACATGCTTAAGAAGTTGAGGCTTTGTAGGCCTAAAGCTGCAGAATTTTAGAAGTATTGCCTCTTTCGATCATCTCACTCACTCTTCCTACTTATGTAGGTTTTTTTCTATAATTCCCTCTTTCCCAAAATACTTATGTTGAGCTTTAGTTACTTGATTTTTAATTTTGTTTATTTTTGATTAAAGAATGCTCACAGTTCGATGATGCCCTTTATGCCTAAAGAATCATCACATAGGTAAGCAATATCATTCTTTATGGCAATCAAAATTAGTTTTCTTATGGTTTGGTTCCATGTTTTTTTCTTTTCCATTGCATACATTTTATCCTCTAGTTCCCCCCGCCTTTTTTGTTTTCAATTGCCTATAATCCATTGATGTGAGTTAGGGGGACATTATAGTGTCTTAGTATGAATGTTAAGAACACAGAGAGTTTTGATTCTCTTATGGTATCTATTACATTAATATGTTACGGTTGTATATATGTTTTGATGAGATTGGCTGCTATTAATTAATAAGGGGGAGATTGTTAGGATTTTCTAGGGTAAACCAGCTAGAGTTTAGTTTGAAATTGAACCTTGCATTCAAGTAAACTTAAATGATAGTTTTGGTGAAAGATAGAAGATTAAACATCAGAGTCCAACCTGAGCATCCCCACGTAAATACAAAGTCAAAGAGACTAATAAAATAGTCAAAAATATGCATTCAACTGAGTCAATCAAGTGTATCACATGCTAGCATCATTAGATTAACCCTTTGTAGCAAATTCGATCAAAATAATTGTTTCTATATAATGCTTAGCACATTTATTCTTGCAAAGTCGTTCATTTCACAATTGATTTAATACACATAGAGCTACATTGAATATTGCATGCTAAATTATTTCGTTAAACGAAAGCCATCTTTGACACTAGTAAGATGGAACTCAATCTTAAAGAAAAAGATTATTTTTTCAATCCATTTCTCATAATGACTATTACGATTAGTCACAAAAATATATTCTTGATGATGTTTTGGTAAGGCAAAGCAGCAGGCAAAGTAGGCAAACTAGCCATAAGCAACCAAGCAAGTTAACATTTGAATAGCTAAGGAAATGGCTAGCTGTCAACATTGGTGTTTAATTTTGTTCATACACTTTTTAGCTAGGCTTCCTAATTAAGTTGTTAACGGTGTAATTAGTAAGAAGATTAAGGAGCAATAATTATATCAATGATTATTTCCATAAAAGGGAAGGCAATACAATTATTTATTTTAAGGAAACTTGATCACTTTTAAATAAGGATTTAACAAAGAAGGAGAGACTATAAATATTATCAAAGTTAGCACACATATCTCTACATTTTAAAAGAAAGGGTTGAGATGAAAAGAATCTTCAATGATTTTATCACTTACATCCAAGGTTCAAATGCTATAAGAAGGATCTATAAGTATGAGGACTGGCTTAAGGTTATTGGTTTTAACACTCAACAAAAGGAAAGAGGATATTGTGACATAACTTGTAATCCTTGCGTTCATCACATTATTAAAATTTCTTGTACTATAAGAATATATTGGTAATATTTTTGCATGGTGAGGAAGGGTCAAAGTCGTCCCCGGGGGAGATTGTTGATTAACTTAAGATCAAATTAACGGTGGGAGTGATTTTAATTCTTAGGTACACTAAAGTAATCTAACATGCAAACATAATAAACTCTTCTAAAAATGACTTATAAAAGCAAATAATAACATTAAACACTACACTAATCAAGCTATTGGTCACTAGCACCTAAAAACACATAGCACATTAAAACGGGGTGATCAAGGCTCAACATGGCCCTTACCACTGCGTGCCCATCAAGATTGCCAACATTTGCCAAAAGATCACCCAAAAAAAGAAAATACGTAAACTAAATTATGACTAAACCTAAAAAGTGTAATAAAGAAAATAAGGTAGAGAAGATTACCAATGAGTTTGTAACCATTAATGACTAAGACCAAGAGCTGACCCCATCAGCAAGCATTGATGATCTCCTTTAGCCATGAATCTTCAAGTTTGCAAAAACTTAAACTAGAGTAATAGTGTTGATGATCAAATATAGAGGGCAGGGAACTCAAAAGAAGGGATGATTGAGTTTTGAGAGGTGGATTTAGGTCTCAAATCCATTGAGACCAAAATCTAAATCTCCCAACAACCCCCAATACGTCAAGCCCATGTTTGGGGAGGATTGACATTGCTCAAAAGTACAGACTTTGAAGGGATCTAAGAGAGAGAAAGTGAGATTACACAACAATGATGAGAAAGAGCAAGAAATTTACAGTGGAATTGATCCAAAGCTTAAAATTTCAAGCATTTCATTAATGGAGGTAATATAGTCTACAAGCTAAGTTAGAGAGAAAAATAACTGCTCAAAATGAAGATGCCCTAAAAAAAGACAAAAATTGCCTTTTAAAGCCTTACGTCATCGATTAATTAAAAAACGACAGTTCAGGAGGGGGCACAGTCGGGCCATGTGGCACGATGCCCTTGTGCCGATTCTCTATCCATGTTTTCTCTTGCTCTATTTGTGGCATGCCTTGGTGGCTCTCTGGCATGCTCTCTTGGTTCTTGGCATTGCCCTTTGGTTCTTTTGGCACTTGTTTGGATTTTCCTTCAAAGTGCGTTGGGCTTTTTTTTTAAATTCAAACCTAAAAAACATAAAATATCAAGCTTATTTAAAGATTATTTGTGAGCTAAAATCTAATGGAATGAGGGTCAAACTTTGCCCAGCCAGGAATCGAGCAAATAGCCCTACACTTAGATTTTTCTTGTCTCCGAGTAAAACATGAGAAAATCACCTTTTTATAGGTGTGATAGCTGCATTTAGCATATACAATAGGCCATTTAAATGCCTTGGTTCTCCAAGTGGACGATTGTAGTCTGTGAGGGTTTAGGGATGATAAACCCACAAGTCTTTGATGAAAAGGGAAAGAAAGGGCAAAAAGGAAAAATCTTTTTAAGGTTTTCATAAATCTTTGCAAAGCAACATTAATGGGGGCTAATCTTGCATTTCTTAAGTCAATAACTCACCCTAATCACCAAGATTCATGAAACGCATGCATAGGATGCATAATCAAGGAGGTTAGTTTTCCTAAATAACAACCACGCTTGTGTTCCAACCCTTTTTAATGAGAAGTAAGTGACGGTTACTCATTTTCGGGCATGTGAAGCTTCTCCTCTCTAATGGTTAGGTTAATGACATGGATACACTCATGCTCAATGCCAAAAATGCATTTGATCTAGCTCTCATTCTCCACCATGTAATTGTGCATGCACTTTGATGATTGAGAAAACTTTTATATGGTTGTAATAGGGTTAGGCTGAGGGTAGAGGAATGAGTCACATTTTGGGAATAAGGAACTAGCGAGTTGCAGCAATGAGTGATCATATTTACCCCAATCAAAACATTACCCCTTACAATCACTCCCCAACTTGTAACTTGAAATGATGACTTAAATACTCTAGTTGTCACATAAACCCTTAATGCCAAGACTTTTATTCCCATTTCTTGTTTTCTTTTCCTTTTTTTTCAACATCAACACACCTATGTACACTATGCACATTTATACAATGACTTAAGACATGCCTATATGGAGGGAGGAGATTCGCAAAGGAGGATACACTCCACATCCTTTTCATTTAATAGCTCTAGAATGGGCTTCAATCTTTGCCTGCTCACCTTGAGCACTTGGTGGTTAGTGTAGTCCCTTATTTCGACCACTTTGTAAGGGAACACTTCCACCACAATGTAGGGACCAATCCACCGCGACCGTAATTTTCATAGGAAGAGATAACGATGGGAGTCATATAAAAGGACTTTTTGACTGAGAGAAAATTATTTCTTATGGATGAGTTTATCCTGGAAGAATTTGGCGTGCTCTTCGCTTAAGCAAGTGTTGTCATATGCTTCCCGCCTAATTTTTTCTAACTCATTCAAATTTCTCATTGGCTATTGTCAATTTAAAATTTAGGGCTCGAATCGTCTACCAAGCCAGATGTTCGAGCTCAACGGGAAGGTGGCATGGACGATCGAAAACCACCCGATAAGGCGACATGCCCAAAGGGGCTTTCAAGGCCATCCAATAGGCCCAAGTGCATCGATACACTTATTCGCCCAGTCTTTTCTGTTCTTATTCTCGGTCTTTTCAAGAATTCACTTGACTTGCCTATTCGAGACCTCTATTTAACCGTTAGTTTGTGGATGGTATGGGGTTATAAGACGATGAAGGATCGAATACCTCTTAAGTAGTGCATCAAAGAACCTATTGTCGAAATGGGGCCCTTGATTGCTAATGATGGCCCTGGGTATCCCATACCTAGCAAAAATATTTTCTCTTAAAAACCGCACAACCACTTTAGACTCCGTTGTCCTCATGGGAATGGCCTTTACCAATTTTGATAAGTAATCCACACACAAGAGAATGTACTCATTCCCAAATGAATTCGAGAATGGACCTAGAAAATATATATCTCATATATCAAATATGCCAACAATAATGATGGGGGTGAGTGGCATCATGTCTTTTCTGTCTATCTTGCCCATTTGTTGACAACACAAGGATCTTTTACAACACTTATGGCTGTCTCTAAATAAGGTGAGCCAATAGACCTTGTTTTAAAGAATTTTTGCTGTGGTCCATTTCCCACTAAAGTGTTCTCCACAAGATTATTCATGGCAAAAAGAGAGGATACTCTAAAACTGTTCATCAGAGATGCATCTTCTAATGATTTGGTCAGGATAATATTTTAACAAGTACAGAGCATCCCATATAGAGAATCGAACCATGGATAGCAAATGATCCCTATCATCCGTATTCCACCCCTCAAGCATTTCCTCAACCACTAGATAGTTCACCATGTGAGCAAACCATATCTCCACTTAGGCTCTAAATAGTTGCTCATCAGGGAAACAATCACAAAAGGGAGATTCATTTGCATCATTTGTCACTAGCCTAGTTAGATGGTCTGCTACCGGGTTCTGAGAACCCTTCCTATCTTTGATTTCACAGTCAAATTCTTATAGAAGCATAATCCATCTAATTAGCCTAGGGTTTGTATCTTTCTTTTCCATTAGATGTTTCAAGGCAACATGGTCAATCAAAACAATAACATGAGACCTTATGCAGTAAGGCTTAAAACTTTTTGAATCCAAAAACTACGACCAAGAAGTCTTTTTCAGTTTCAGTGTAATTCACTTGCACCTCATTTAATGTACGACTAGCATAGTGAATTACATGGGGCTTTTTATCAATTCTTTATCCTAGAACTACCCCAACTGCATAGTCTGATGCATCGCACGTAAGCTCAAAAGATTCTCCCCAAATGGGAGGAAACTAGATGGGTGCTGTAGTGAGTGCATCCTTAAGCTTTGTAAATGCCACTTCACACTCTTAGAAAAGTGCAAGGGCGTATCCTTAGCTAGGAATAAGGATAAGGGCTTAGAAATCTTGCTAAAGTCTTTCATGAATCTTCGGTAAAAACCAGCATGCCTAGGAAAGGATTGTACGTCCTTCACACAAGTGGGGAGGGGGAGGTTTGCAATCAAATCGACTTTTACTTATCTATGTCTTTAGAGATAATATGGCCCAACACAGTACTTTTTTCAACTATGAAATGACATTTCTCCCAATTAAGAGTCAAATGCTTATCCCAACACGTTCTGAACACTTTTCCCAAGTGAGCTAAGCAATCCTCAAAAGAGTCTCCATATACAGACAAGTCATCAATAAAAATCTGAAGGTATTGCTCAACTAAATTGAAAAATATCAAGATTATGCACCTTTAGAAGGCGGTCGGGGCATTGCAAAGACCAAAAGACATCTTTCTAAAGGCATAAATGCCAAAAGGCATATAAATGTAGTTTTTTCTTGGTCTTTGGGACCAATGGGGATTTGGGTATAGTTGGAATACCCATCGAGGAAGGAATTAAAAGCCCATTCGGCTAGCCTCTCTAACATTTGATCTAAGAAGGGTAAGGGAAAGTGATGCTTTCTATTGGTGGAGTTCAAGTGATGATAGACGATGCATACCCTCCACCCGGATTGGATTCTTGTGGGAATGAGCTCACCCTGGTCGTTCTTAACCATGGTTACATCGATTTTTTTAGGAACTACTTAGACGGGACTGACCTACTCACTATCTGAGATGGGGTAAATAATATCATCTAACTACTTAAGAATTTCTTTCTTTACCACTTCTTGAAGGTGGGGTTCAATCTCATTTGTCTATCTTGATAAGGTTTGGCATTGTCTTCAAGGTGTATTCAGTGTTACACTATGGTAGGACTAACGCCAGGAATATCTCCTAAGATCCACCTCAAAGCTTCTTTGTTTTCCCTTAACAAGTCTAAGACTTGAGTTTCTTAGTCTGAATTCAAATCACTAATACGTATTACCGGAAAAGTCTCATCCGACCCTAAGAACACATATTTGAGTGTGTTGGAAAGGGGTTTTAGTTCAAGAGAGGAAGATAACGGCACACTGGGAGGTTTCTTATGAGATTCAGACGGAGTATAAGAGAGGCATGCGAGAATTGATGCGTGTACGTAATGAGTCATCACATTTCTTCTGAAATACAAACGCGTCATATTTGAGTTCATATTCCATGTAAAACAATTCATACACACAAGATAATAATTTCATAATCAGGCTCTACCTCCCCCAACAAAAAATCACAACCCAGTTAAGGTTATGGCAATCAATATCAGCCAATCCTACTAGTTGCTTTTGGAGGTTAAAACCATTCAATTCTGTCATCATGTTTCCAAATATCAATTTTATTTTCACATCCCTACAAGTGATAAGAGTATTTACAGTANNNAGGAATGGTCAACCAATGATGATTGGGATTTCATTTTCAGGATTCGTCGCACCCTCAGTCTCTAGAGTTATAAAGTCAACGGAAATATGAATTCCATGACTTTTATTATCACATCCTCAACAATCCATCTAGGAAGCCTAGTGAAATAGTCAGCCAATTGGAGGACAATTTTTGCAGGTTGAAGCTCCCCTAATCTCAACCTCTCATATACTGTGAAGGGTATGAGGCTTACACTAGCTCCGGAATTAAGAAGAGCCTGGTGAATGTTGTGATGGCAAATCACAATGGAGATTGTGGGGCATCCCAGGTCCTTACATTTTGGAGGTACATGATTCGCTTGTGTTAGAGGCTAAAAATGCCCTTTTGTGGACAGTAGGGGCTCTTTTAGTATTCACAAGTTCTTATGAAAGATGCATATGGGGGCATTTGTTGTATCACGTCAAGGAGGGGAATGCTGATCTTGACTTGTGAGAAAGTCTCCCTAATCTTATCAACATGAGATTGCACCTTCTTCTACTTTAGCTGGTCAGGGAAAAGAGGTGGGGGCTTAGAAACACACATGGAAGGAGTAGGAGAATCCCTAGGAGAGGTGGAGTGATGGATTGACTCACTCTCCTTGGGTTTATCTGCCTCCTTAGATAGAATTTGAACTATTGGGGAGGGAAGCACATTGTCACATTGAGGGTAAGAGAGGGAAGATGATGGGGAATGGAAATCATTCTTATTTTGCTCGCCGACAGTGGTGTCAACCTTTTTACCTAACTGCAAGGAAATTATAGCATTCACTTTTCGAACATCATTAGGGTCAAATGAAGAGGATGATCCTCCTCTTAGGTTTACCTCGAGTTGACTAGAGAAAACCCCTTTCTCCGAATTCGACATTGCTAGTTGAGCAAATTATTCACTTATTGTCTTCATCATTCTCTTATTTGACTCCTTAAGTTCTATAATCATCCTCTCCATGTCATTGACTTTCTTATTCACTTTATCCAATTCATTATAACGAGGAGGGGATATGATTGAGCCACATGTGATTGAGGAGAATGAGGTCCCCTAGGAGCATCGTATGCCCGTTGGAAAGGTGGCTTTTGATAAGCTGAAGATAAGGAATTTCATTGAAAACCCCCGCCTTGATTGTTGGGCATCAAAGCACTAGGCCGGTCAATGAGAAATTGAGGCTCTTAGCCCACCCCGCATTATAAGTAGGAGAGTAGGGATCAAATTTTGGGCTTTAGAAGGCCACATTCACTTGACCTTGCTCTTGCCTTGTAGCCAATTGTTGAGCAAATAGAGGACATGCACTTAGGGAGTGATCAGTGGACTGACATTGAGCACATGGGGGAAAATTGGTTGGTGCTTGAGAGATCGCAAAACCCTTTAGCATATCTTCAAGAGTGACAAATCTAGTATCAGTGGACGCAGTATCTGTCACCATATCAAATCCTCCATTTTGACTATTGATCCTAGCACCTTAGCTCTCATCCCTGGTGGTTTCCCATTACAAGGTCTTTTTCACTAATTCCTCTAAGAAATCCCAAGCCTCAATCTCACTCATGTTCAAGAAACCATCTTGTCGCATAGACTCCACCATGGTTATATTAGCCTGGTTAAGACCCTCATAAATGATTTGACACAAACGCTAATACTCTAAACTATGGTGTAGACATTGGGCAAGCAAGAGTTTAAATCGTTCAAAACACTTCCAAAAGGACTCCCTCTCATGCTGGACAAAGTGGTTAATTTTATTCCTTAATTTCACTATTTTACTATTCAGAATACTTCCTCAAGAAAACCTTCACAAACCCGCCTTAAGAGGAAATGATGTTTCCCGGGAGGCTATGCATCCACTTTTTCGCCAAATCTTTTAATGCAATAGGAATGAAACGCGACCTAACAATGTCTTGTGGCAAATTAGGAAATTGCATCAACATGGTCCTGTAATGACGACGGAAAGAGAATTGGGCATCTCCACCGAGTTGTGGAATTTGAAAACAAGAGGGATTAGTGGATCTCGATGGGTAAAAGATTTGGTTAATCCTCCTTGGAGCCGGAGGAGGAGGATGGGAGGCCCTTGGGCTTGTTCTTCTGCCATTTCTTCAGGTTCTAGTGCTATGGTCAGGATTTCTAATGTGTGGGGTGGTCTTTCAACACGAATCAACCTTCCACAACTAGGTGATCGAGTCCAAGTAGTCATTCATTCCCATTTTTATGGTTTTTGTTTTCGAACTCTTTTTTTTGATGTTTTCGTTATTAAAATGACTAGAGCACCAATTATGCACAACAATTAGGTCTGAATCAAAAGCAAATCTATCACCATCATCCCTGGCAACGGCGTCATGTTATTAGTGATGTTTTTGTGTGATGAGAAATGGTCAAAGTTGTGCTCAGGGATGATTGGTGATTAGCTTAAGATCCACTTTGCTATGGGAGTGATTTTAATTCTTTGATAGATTAAACTAATCTAAAATGCAAACTTAACAAACTCTTCTAAAAATGACTTATCAAAGCAAATGATAATAATAAACACCACATTAATCTAGCTATTGTTCACTAGCAGCTAAAACAAGTAGCACACTGAAATAGGGTGATCGGGCTCAGTGTGGCCCTTTGTATGACATAGCCACCAAGACTACCAACATTCTTTAAAAGATCACCCCAAGAAAAAAAAGCAATACTTCAACTAAACTATGACTAATCCTCAAAAGTGCAATAAAGAAAATAAGGTAGAGAAGATTAGTAATGAGTTGGCAACCAATAATGACCAAGACTAAGAACTACCCCCTCACTAAGCATTTATGATCTCCTTTAGCTATGAATCTTCAAGTTTGAAAGAACTTAAACCAACCTAATAGTTTTGATGATCAAATATAGAGAAGAGGGAAATCAATAGAAGGGATGATTGAGTTTTGAGAGGTAGTTTTAGGTTTCAAATCCATTGAGACTAAAACCTAAATCTCCTCACAACCCCCAATACATCAAGCTCATAGTTGGGGAGGATTGATATTGCTTAAAAGTAGTGACTTTGAAGGAATCTAGGACAGAGAAAGTGAGATTATGCAATAATGAAGAGCAAAAGCAAGAAATTGACAATGAAATTAATCTAAGGCTTAAACTTTCAAGCTTTTCAATAATGGAGCTAAGAGAGTCTACAAGCTAAGTTAGAGAGAGAAAAATAGCTCCTCAAAACAAAGATGCCCTAAAAAATGTCAAAAATTTCCTTTTAAACCCTTACATCATCATTAATTAAAAAATGACATTTCAAGAGGGGGCACAATCGTATCACGTGGCACGGTGCCCCTGTGCCGATTCTCCGTCCAGATTTTCTATTACTCTATTCGTGGCACGCTCTGCTGACTCTTTGGCATGCTCTTTAGGTTCTTAGCACTCCCCTTTGATTATTTTGGCACTTCCTTTAGATTTTCCTTCAAAGTGGGTTGGGCTTTTGTCCAATTGGACTTTTCTCTTACTCAAACCTACAAAACATAAGGTATCATTAATTGGCTAATTTAAAGATTATTTGTGAGGCAAAATCAAATGGAATGTGTGTCAAAACTTTGTCCAGATAGGAACTGAATAGCATAATAAGAGTAAAAGGGAAATACCACTCTTATAATGATGCGTTGTCTTCCCACGAGTAGGAGTGCTCATGGAGTTGAGGTTCGTCAAAGAACCTTAAAAATGTTTGTCTGTTGATAAAAAGCTAGGATGCTCATTGTGTTGTGTACAACCTATTATACAGGGCTTAAGGAAAAATCTATAGGCTATAAGTTCTAACAGTTGGAGAACACTAGAAGGAGAGACGCACATTAGATTATGTCCTATTTACTTCCTTCTCTACTCTTACTAACTTTGATCTCTATTGTTTCATTGGCGTCAGAAACTCTAACAGTTTTATTCATCTTAATTTACCTTAAAAGCCTATTATTTACATTATATATTTGAATATCTAGTGCAGCAAAGCAACCTTCATTACATCAAAGTTTTTGTAGCCACCTTATTTACCCTACTCTAAGGTGATTTGTGTTGGCTAGTGGGACCAACAAATGTCCCTATGCACATATCTCTACATTCCATGATAAAGCATTGTGATTAAAAGATGCATATAATGACTATATTACTTGCATCCAATGATTTCAAAGTTGCAAGGAAGACGTATAAATAGAAGAACCATATGAAGATTGAGTGTTATAACACTTGAGCAAAGGAAAAAAGTACATTGTGTTATTACTTTTAACCATTGCACTCAACTTATACATTTCAATTCTAAGTACCACTAGTGTCACTTTTGTATTGATTGTGTTGTCCTGTTAAGAATTTGTGCGCTATAGGAATAGGGCTTGTAAGAGTGCCTTAGAAAAACTTTATATATTAACAAATACATAGGGTCCTCTTGTTGTACTGTGAACATGCTGTTATAGTGTGCGTAAGGAAAACTCTATAAGAAACAAGGAGCACTAACGATCTTGTTAACCATTGTACTTCTAAGAACTCTACAAGTTAGGGTCATTAGAGTGTCTTGAGAAAGCTATGATTGTAGTCAAAGTGTCTAACAGCATTTGTTAAATTGTCTACAAAAGATAATGAGTGGATTGACTCCTAAGGTCAAGAAAGGGCCTGAGGAGAAAGTTGTTTTGGATTAACCTCTTGAAAAATTCATTGTTGTTATGACCTCTTTATTTTCTGCATTTACTTTGCACTTTTCTTATTTCTCACTTTCCAAAGTATCTATCTAGACCAATGTTTTTGTTTAACCAACCGGTACTCCATTTTATTCTTATTTTTGATCATGGCAAGAAATTTTCAAAGTACTAAGATTTTTATAACTTACCTTGATTACTTAGGTTAATAATTCATCCATCAATAACTGTGAATAACAAGGCTTTGAATCGAGCTACAGCTTCTGTCGCCCAAGGGGGGGAAAAAGCAATTTTTTTTTTTAAATGGATGTGGAGAAAGCNNNNAAGATAAGGGCTAAAGCCATGACTTAGCCTAACAATCCACCAATTAATTCAATAAATAAAAGTTTCAAAATTAAGCTATAGTGTTGACTCAATTGACATTCAAATACACAAAGTAAATAAAATAAAAAGACATTTTCTTTTTGGGAGAGAAAAACATTCTAGCGTCAATTCATCAATTTTCATCTCAAGCCTATTCTGAATACAAGAAATTAAAAGAGGCTATTTCTGGCCATAATCTTAGTGCCTCCTTTCTCAAGATAAAAAAAAGGCCAATATAAATTCAGCATCTATTAGGGTTAGTACGAACTAAAAGGATTCAAGCACTAGCTTTAGCCAATAGCCTCCTGTTAACAATTAGGCAAATGGAATTTGAAATTAGAAACTTCTAAACTGATGATTAGTTGTCCAAATTAGTTGTTATCTCTAAGATTAATAGTTGGACCTTAACCTTGACCTTGACCTTGACCTTTACCATAGACTAATGTTCTAACATGAGTTGACCATAATTGACTAAAATTTCACTTTCTTAACTAAGGCTTGCTTGAGTAAATTTGGCCGAGCATTGCTACATCACTTTTAAGATTATGGTTCCTTCATTTTTGTAACACCCCAAGTATACATGATTCATTGCCTACATTCTTCTGCTTAAGATTATCAATAAGATACAATGATTCAATGAACGGGGCATTACCACCGTCCATGAAGGACAAGGCTTCCCTTAAACATGAAAACTTACCACAACTCAAAGGTTACCCCATAACGGGGTATACACCATCATAAACACCCAAATCATTTAGTTATATACAAAAGGGTTCTAACATCCCAAGGATAACACCAACTTACATAACTTGGTTTAGAAATACAACATCAAAATACATAATTTAACTTAAATATACATTAGGCCTCCAAAATACATCACAATATGCCAAGATAGCATCTTAGCTCTCCCACACTGTCAACCACATGAATGGTTCTGTCTCATTTATCATCTCCGGCCTCCCTGCCTGCCTTGAGGCAGTTCACTGAACATTTTCCTAAAACAAAACATAAAGATATTTCGAACTGTGAGCCAAAGCTCAGTACATGCATCCCTGTACTGTTAAAGATTTATTGAAAAGTAATTTAGGGCCCGCTTGCAATTCATTTTAAGTGAAAACAGGGAATAAGATGCATATAAAACTGCATTGCTAATTATTATCTATTAGTGTACCCCTTAGCAACTGTTACGATCTGTAAATAGGTGTACACCTGCCAAGCCGACCGAGGAACCTGGCCTGAAGCCGCGCGGGTAACTGAGGACAATGCCCTATAACTGATAACTGACGGGGTCACTACTTATGTGATGAAACACTGATTAAAATGATTCATTGATGTGCTTATCAAATTATTATGATTTTGATAGATGCATGCTGATTACTAAAGATACAGGCAATAAACGTACCTGAAAGTTTTAAATGTTAATTCACGGAGGAATGAGATGCACTAAAGTGAAGAAAATGGAAGCTTAGGCCTTGATTCTGCTC
>NCQT01029861.1:0-12339 GCA_002740465.1 Stenocereus thurberi | reverse complement strand
AGGAACTTATGTCTATAGCATGGCTGATATTTAAGCACCAAAAGTAACTTTTTGCTAATTATAATTTAGTGCAAATGATGGTGATTAACCTAATTTAAGTGCACCAAAATTTTCCTGAGAATTTGAGCCCAAAATGAATCGGGCCATAATTCGGGCCCAAATGAATTGGGCCAAGTGTAATGAATTTGGGCCCAATTTTTTTTGTATGGTTCAAAATCAAATTTTGTAATATTATGAAAAATACCTCAATACCTAATTATATTTACCAAGGTCTAATATTGATTTACCTGAAATTGTTATGTAAATGAACTCGAATTGTAAAGTGGAGCCCAAAATGAATTCTCCCAACCGGGAAGATTAAATGAGATAAGTAAATATGAAAATCTAATAACATGGCTTAATTAAATTAATAAACATAATTTAGAGTTGGGCTGTTACATAACATTTCCCAGACATCCAATTTCATAATTTCATGTTTTATTCTCACATGGATGCAAAATGTCCTATAAAACAAACTTCTGCCTTTCTCGAAACACATTTAGAAAATTCAGCTCCAAAATTGTAATTATTCACCACAATGGATGGCCTTGTTACTTTTTGTATCCAAATTTGCGTGCTACTAGGGCCATTTTTTTATAGGACAATGAGTTGAAATGCGTCCTGTTTTGCAACAATAATTGCAAGTAATAGAACTCTTACTTTTGTAGTAAGCTAAATTAATAAAGAAGTTTTTATAACACTTCTTTTTGCTAAACGGATTAAAACCATTTCCTTCTTGTTAAATGACACTTTTTGTGTGCCAAGAATTTCATTTAAATTCTCTTCTCCTTTTGAAAATTTTAAGATAATATTTTCAAGATTGGCACACTTCACTTGGAGGTCATCGTTTTTTTTCCCTCAAGGACAATTTTCTCTTGAAAATGTTTTAAATCATTAGACACTAAATCATTTGATTTTCGAAACCCAACATTTTCTTGAGACAATTCAAAATTCTTTTTCTTCAAATCATTAATTTTAGAAATGCATCATTCTTGAAGTCTAATAAAATAAAGTAATACTTTTATTAACATACGTTTAGAATAATTATGAAGACAATCATATACCTCATCTAGAATGTCATATTCCAGTTCCTTATATTCTTCTACATCATTACTTGTGCAAGAATCATCATCATCATTGTCACTTGCATCCTGATCTTTAACTTCTTAATTTGCCACTAGAGAAAAACGAGTAATCTTTTTTTCGTCACTCAAGTTGCTAAGCATATTGTCCCTTCTTGAAGAATTGGGATTTTCTTGGCTTGTTTCTTGATGTAATAATGTGAGTTTTTCCCAAAGATCTTTAACTGCCTCACAACAGCAAACATGGTTAAATATTTCATCATTTAGAGCACACTGCGAAATCTATAAAACTTTAGAATTTTTCTTAAGTATCTTGTAGTCATTTAGAGTGTATTCACTCTTTGGCTTGATAATAGTACTTCCATCATCTCTAGCCCAATTTGGTACAAAGGGGTCATTCGAAATGATGTCCCAAAAATCAAAATCGATGGATCTAATAAATAATTTCATCATCCACTTCCAAAGAGAAAAATAAGTTCCATTAAATATTGGAGGGCAATTGATAGAAACATTTAATAAACTAGCTATGGATCTGGCTGTAGATGGTCAAGTCTTAAAATAATAGCTCCTGCTCAGANNCTAATTGTTGGCCCGATTTTGACTAGTTAAATAACCCTAGAGGAAGTTAAATAGGGTGATGATCAAAGTCTTAAAATATTCAAATGCGAAAAAGTAAATGTGGGCTAGACAAGTGTATTTTTTAAAGAGATTAGCCTCAACTAGGCTTAGTTTCCGCCTAAGTTTCCTAACTCTAGGACTAACCAAATTTTATTAGGAGGGATTACATAACTCTAGAGTACACCCACNNNNAATTCCAAGCCACAAGTTTTCCCTTCAATAAGTCATTGACCCTTAAAGTCTATAATCTTACCCAATTACAACTAGAGCAATACAACTCAATAAACTAAGTAAACAAGAGAATGATATTTGTAAGTGTGGCTTTTAGTTCTTGTTCTTTGCTTATGCTCTCTCTTATTGTCTCCTCAAGCTGCATATTCCTCTCAATTTATAGCCAGAAGATGTTGAAGAGGTTGAAGGAATATTTGGAAGGTGACTGTTGCATCAACTAAGGAAGGTTGATCTTTCATATCATTATAAGGCCTTGAAGCCAGTGTTTCGGGCCTTGAAATCTACAATTTTGCTTAATGTTCATCCCTTGATTTCCAACGGCAACTTACCTTATTTTGAGCTGAATATCTTTGCTAGGAGAATTATCTAGAGGCTGATTAGTAGCACAATCTTTCACAATGTAAGATTAAAATATATTATCAGAATTTAGGCAAATCTTGGCATTTAATAAATATAGAATCATAATCTCATAATCAAATTTGATTCACGAAATATAGTATCATAAAGGTCACATGTTCAAATTTGAATTCTAAATCATCTTAAGATATCATAGTAGCTTGTATCTAATCAATTAAGCAATATGTACTAGCATGCGAGTATCCACTTAGAATTATAACATATTTAAACAATATAAATATTAAGATAATTCAAATATAACATGAAGAATATACCAATTGATTGATCTAATTTTGTCTTTCATCAAAAAATATTAATNNNCATATTGTGAGCGTCAACGAAGCTAACAATCTCCCCTTTTTTAGAAGTGGCCACGGCCAGGACATCTAAAGCATTTCTTACCATTAAGCGTCTTAGGGGGTTTCTTAAGAATACATTTTCCCTTGTCTTCTACAGCTTCAACCTTGGAAGCGTTCAAGGGCCTCGAGTAGGATTTAGGCAGTGAAGTAAGTAAGGAAGGCTTCTTTCCCTTGAGGTGCTTTTCTACCTTGAGAGTCAGGTTACGCACATCTTTAAAGGTCCAAATGGGACTAATTCCACATTGTTTGAAATAGAAGAGTTTAGTCCCTTGAGAAAGTAAGATATAATGAGATCCTACTCTTCTTACAAACCACTGTTGATTTGTAGATGTTCAAACTCTCTTATATAGTCTTCCACTTTCATTATCCCTTGGCTAAGGGAAGTAATGTTGAGATACGAATGTTGCTTGTAGTTTTGAGGTAATAACCTCTTTAATGTAAGCCTTTTGAACTTAGCGTATGATTTTACCTTAGAATTTCTATCTGTGGCCCTTGATTATTTGAGATTCTCATACCAAACGAAATCATACTTCTTAAACTTAAGGATTGTAATCTTAAAGCATTTCTTATAATCATATCCCTTCATCTCACATTTCCTCTTAACCTTATTAAGTCATTAAAGGAATATATCGAGCTTAGAACTCCTCTTAAATTAGGAACTTTGATTTTGAGTTCTTTAAACTTATCTCTAGGTGGTCTACCTCCCCTTCTTCTCATAATAAAGTTTACCTTCTTCTCCCGAGAACTTTATCTTCTATAAAAGATAAATGATAGTAGGTTTTTGGCTGTTGTTCAAGGTTAAACTCTCTTAGGGTGTTAACATATCCAACTCCCTCCTCCATGGGTAAACGCATGGGAATTTTTGACTCAAGGTTTTTCGTGGAGTTTTGGGCTTTTGTAGTTGAGGAAATGCGTTTGGGTTTGTGGACTTTGGGAATTTGTGAAGAAGGAAAATGAAGTGATGCATGAAACCAACCTATAAAATGAAACCTTACCAACGTTATAGCAACTAATGTGGATTAGAGACCTTTAATCGTTAAGATCGGGGTTAGGGTACCTGAAGCTAAAAATTAGAGAGTATGGAACAAGAGGCCTTGGCTACAATTAGCACAGTTTTGGGCTATGAAGCGAGGTGCGATTGGGAATGAAGAACAAAGAGCAAATAAAAAACTCTAAGATAAACAAACTTCTTCCATCTTTTAGCAAGCTAAACACTACATAGACACCTAAAGGTTAAAATTACCAAAGACTAAGATAAAGTTTAAATGCTAAAAACACCACCCCATAATAGGATAAAATTTTGAGAGATTTTTATGAGAGAAAATAGCAATGCGGTACATCATATATTATTCATCAAAATATGATTATAAGAGAAAAAAGTGGCCTATTTAAAGGCTTATAAAGGCCCATGGCTTATTCCCCAAGCAAGGAGTTAGCTTATAGAAAATTTAGTTCATTAGTCAATGAAAATAAGGCAAAAATCTTCCTCTAGTATCAATAAAAAATAAGTAGCAAAAACTTTTTCTTATTTCTTTAAACCGATGAAAATGCTTCATTAAATGAGTGAATTCAAATGTGAAAAAGATAGTATAAATAGAACAACTTTTCTTTGTTCTTTTTTGCTAGAATTTGGTCGCATCTTAGTTGTTGATAGAAAGCTTTCCCAAACCTTTACTGTTATGCCCTAAGAATTCTTATTCATTTTTATGCTAATCTTTAGCCTATTTAATACAGCAGAACAAACTAATTAGATGTCATTGTTGTATTTCATTATGAAATACAAGGCAAATATAAAGAATAAATCAACAATTCAAAACGTCAAATGGTACAAACGTCAAACTTAGTTAAACCACAAAGCCTAACACTTATTCACACTAAACAAAAGTTTGACTAAAACTTCTATGTAGCCTTCCTTACATCTCATCGCTATACAGCAAATTGGTACTTGAAAATAAAACATTTTGAATAGTAAGAAGGAACCCAATAATGTTGACCTCTAACTAGAAAGCTCCTACTTAAATTCATTTTGAAGCATTTAGGAGTAGGGGGGAAATATTCAAATAGTTCAAAAAAGATTTCAAGCTAGGACAAGATCTGTAACCTTCAAACATTAACCACTATTCAAAACTAAAACAGAGTCAATTTCATTAGTGACCAAACCCACTAAACGGTTTCATGGCCTTCCACTAAACACCTTCATGGTTTACCAAAACCCATCGTGGCATACGTCCATCTATAATGAGATGCACTGGAAAACAACATGCTATAACCCAGGGTGACTAACTTATCTCTATATTAGGGTAAACCTACCCTGATCTTAGAAAGCACCCTCCCACAAACTTACCTTAATCTTTCATTTTAAGATTTAATATTTTATGAATACATTCAGTAAGCCCAACTCATCTAAACGAAAACTTCTATTAACTTAACAAGACCACTTTGAAACATGAACTACTTAGGTAAAGACATTCAATCATAATAGCATGTTAGACATTTAGAAATTCATAAAATCATGGTTATAGTTCAGATTTTGTACACAAGGTCCCCTTGGCATGCAGTGTCACATAAACAATTCATAACCATTCAAAACACATTTTAAAAGAACACCCAAGGAGAGTCAGGGCATAGATATTACTTCACAAAAGCTTAAGTGAGTGGCTTGAGCTCGAACCTAAATGTTGGGCCTAAATGATAAAATAAGAAGTTATAACATGGGCTAACTTAAGGGAGCCCTTACATCCAAAACCAATCTTTTTCAACCCAAAAGTCAAACAAGCCACTAAGCCACATGAATATAACATATACCCCTAAATACTAATTTTTAAGAACCCAAGCAATTTATAAAAACTCAGTTAGTCAAATAAAACAATTATTGAAATCAAAACCATTAGAGCTTAGAAGCAATTCTAGGTTTGTTTTCTCACCTAACTTGCAGAGACCACAACTCCACCTAGAAAAATCATATTGAGGTGTTTAAGTAGAATATCAAAATATCTATTTTCCTATTACATTGTTTGTTTTGTGAGAAAGCACAACCATTGACAGCAACTGCCTCAAAAACTCACATCTTTCCACCTAGTCAGTTTCAGGTAAGAATTGCGCGGCCTTGTAAGAAACTTATTTCTCATTTGTTTTAAGTCCAAAATTGGTGATTTAAAATTATTTTAAAGATAAACTCATAAAATATCTCTTTGAAAATTTTCATAATTTTTGGGCTAGTGCAAAACCTAGTTTATTCCTCGAATTCTCTAAAATTCTAGTCATGACTAGACTCATATTTCATGTATGAAGTCACCTTATCCATCCATGAAAATCCATGAACCCAACTTTAAACCTGTCCCTAACATCCACTACCACTTATAAGTCCCTAAAAACCATAATCAAGCCTAGTAGAAAGATAAACGAATGAGAAGTATAGAGGTTTACCTTCTAAGGTTTGAATGGAGGTTGAAGAGAAAGAATTTCTCCTTCAAAACTACCATATATTTGAAATTTAATCTCAAAAGAGGATATTACAAGATTAATCAAAAAATTTAGAAGGATTAAATCAAAATTCCTTATCAAAACTCAAGGGTTCAAACAAAACCCTAATCATACTTTCACTTATCCAAGAAAAGAAACAAAAACGAGGAAGAGAGTTGGGGGCCAATGGTGGGCTACTGCTGGTGACAGGGTTGGCGGCGGTGGTGGTCATGTTGGAGAGGGATGGTGAGGGAGAGTTGTGACAAAGGGATGCTACGTGAGAAAAGAGAGTAAGGACAAGGAGGGGTTTCATGTTGTTACGTGAAAACAAGGCTTCAAATTTGTTCTTTCTTTTTTCTGGCTGGTGAAAGGGGGAAGAGAGAGATTTAGGATTAAATTTTTGGGAAACGTGAGGATTTTGAGGGATGTTAAATATCCCTTCTAGAGTACCATCAAAAATTTAAATTTTAAACTTTGAAGTTAGAAGGGAAACTTTGAAATAAAATCTATTTTTTAAACAAAAATTTTATTTTTTTCTCTATTAAAAGCTTTGGGCTAGTCAAATTTAAGAACTTTTAGACTTGACCCAAAATTTTAATATTTACAAAGGTCCAATGCTAAAATTACTGCCACGAGTTCAAGCGACTAGCAATAATTTGAAAATTAAAACCATATTCTTGAAGAATTATGAATATAAATTTTCAGAGTTTTACATTCTACCTCCTTAAAAGAAATCTTGTCCTCAAACTTCACAAACGACTTAGTCTTAAGTGTCTAAATTCTCGGGGTCTTCCATCTCACCCTTATTTAAAGAAGTTTCGTCCCCAAAACTTTCTCATACCTTTTCCACGAAACAGATGAGGGTATTTAGATCGTATTTCTTCTTCTAGTTCGCATGGCTTTAGTGTTATTAGCCCAAAGGACCCTCACAAGTGGAATCACTTTGTTGTGAAGCTGCTTCTCCCTATGGTAAAGGATCTGGATCAGTTACTCTTCGTAGGATAAGTCTTCCCTAAACTGTAGAGGTTTTGGCTTGATAACATGAGTGGGACCAATAATGTATTTGCGTAGCTAGTACATGTGAAATACATTGTAAACTCTAGGGAGCTCCTCTGGCAGTTGTAGCTGACATATTACTTCTCCCACTTGCTCAACGATAGAGTAAGGGTCATTATACATTAGGGTGAGCTTGCCGGATTACCCAAATCGCATGACACCCTTGGTGGCTGGGACTCTTAGGAAGACTTTTCTCGAACTTCAAACTCACCACTTAGATAAGACTGATCCACTAACTATCATAACTGGGGTAGATATAGGGGTTCAGTCTATGTTGTATTTGCCTAACAATTTAGCACTGTCCTCTAAGTGAATCTTATGCATACAAAATAGTTGGACTTATCCTTTTAACTCAATAATTGACTACCTAATAGAACCCTTATGTGTAGCTAAGACACAAATCAAAACTCTTTCTCTTGATAACATGACAAAAGAGAAGACATAATGACAAGTAAGGTCTCTTTAGGGCTGAAAACCGCATAATTGAGTGTGTCAAACAAAGGTTTCAACTCAAGCTTAGGTGGGAAGATAATAGAAAGTGGTATAAGTGTAATGCCCCAATTATAACCACTTGATTAGTCCTAGTTAGCTAATCATTAGTGATTCGATAGTGGAAGGCTAACAATTACAGGCATTATTGTCATCCAAACCTGGACCAGGCTAAAGTTTATAACCAAGACAGATAAGTAAGGATTACCTTAACCAGCTGGAGATAGTAATGGCCGTAAGATTTAGTTTACTTCTTAACTCACCCTTAAATTACATGAACAACCTTTTGATGTCTAAGATATAGCTTAGACAACTTGCTTAAAAGAATATTGCACCCCGCATTTGAACTTTTAAAGAGTATACAGATGCTAATGTTTCTATAGGCTGCTAATAAAACCAACCACGCTTAGTGAACATTATTTTGAGCTTCTAGATGACAGCTGGTCATATTTAATTTATATCCTAACTAATAGCCACTTTTGCTATCCACCTTTCTCAAGACAAGAGGCCTGTACATCGATGTCTTACCTAAATAGAAAATACAAAAAGATATGAAGAATGAACCAAAGTCCAATATGTCTATCCCGCCTATATAGTAAATGAAGCTTTAAAACCATTATAATTAAGCATGGGCATTTCAATTGATGTTAGTTCAAAATAGGAGGCGGAGAGAATATAAATCAAATGATCTTGATGGTTATTATATAAAAGTGGAACCCGCATTGATGAGCTCATGTTGAAAGGATAATACTGATGTACAATACAATAATTGAATAAGTTGCACACCTCTCGGGTTATCAAGAAACCCGAGTTGAAGCTGCGCAGATGGAATTGGAGGGCGTAAGCCCTGATAATTAATAATTAAAATGTCCACTTATTTATGTGATAAAACATTCATTGAAAATGATTCATTATTTACATATATAGTAAAAGAGAATCCATACTATGAAAAGCCTGTTAAATTTCAAAAGGTGTAGCAATAGATATACCTTGGCTTAAATTTATCTATCTCACTCCTTTTGCATACTTAATTAATGACTCAGGTACCCCAAAAAATGGCCTTACATCTGTTTCAAATGAGTCTTTTATTATCAGTAATGTTCAACAATTTTCATCATTATAACTCTAGTAGATATAAGGACATACCAACATTTTATATTTTTTGTAGCTCTTTTTCAACCATGCATTACACAATTAATATTTGGACCCATCGTCTTACGAATCGATTTAATACAAATATACAAACTCTAACAATATTGTTTTTGACTTTTTTCCATGTTAAATATTCTTACCAGGTACCCAATTTCAAGTGCAATTATTAGTTTTTTTTATCATAATTTGTCTATCACTTATTATTATTATTATCATTATTACCACCATCATAGCTGATTCCAACCATACGTATTTTTAGATTTTAGTAAGCTATTAATGATATTGGTTTGGTTAAATAAATAAATATACTGTATTTGATCTTAAATGTAGTAGAAAGTAATAAGCATCTAGAACTTAATTTAAACGGTTGTTCCTTTTAAAATCTTAGGCCCATTTTACTTAATGCTCATTAATTTAAATTTAAAAGAAGTCTTTCTTATTGGATTTATTAAAACTCATATGCGTAAATCTTAAACATTTGTTTTGGATAACACAGTTGCCAGTTATTTACACTAATCCCCCCTCATATTTTTGTTATTTTTGCTTGCATACCACAACTAAATAAGGGTTAATTTTAACGATCATCAATGATCAATTCTTACCTAAAAACACAACCTGAGCTTTCTCTTTTTGATTTTAAAATTATAAATTAACTTGTTGTGTTCAAAAGTTTTAAAATATCCCATTTTTCCTTTATTTCATCTTTAACTTGGTGTTCTTCTCCTTTCTCAAGCTAATTGATGGCGCAACTCCAAATACATCATCAACCATTAATTTCTACCAAAATGGTAGCAAGACTTCTCTAAGATTAATTTGTCCAACCAAAAGATGAAACTTAAAAACCATACTTTATCCATATCAATTCAATTCACATAGACAAATTCAACCCAACATCCAACAACCCTAAACCACTCAAACCCAAAGGTGTGACACTCAACTTCAAAGTAGTACTAAAGACACTTATATTAAACTAAAATATGACTTATATACCGAATTTAAAAAGAATGAATATAATTTGATAATTTAAAATGGTTAAAGGGTTGAAGGGAGTTTACCTTGAAGACCCAAGAGAGACAGGCAAGGACAAGCGGTGAGGGTTGGAGTGGAAGGATGATGTAATTAGGAGTGACAATTTCACCTGCACGTGATGAATATCCCTTCCACCTAAATTAAAAAATGGGTGAAAACCCGAATTATATGGATGGTGGATGGATGATGGTTAGACAGATTAGATTCAATCAGGGTGATACTCTATCGGGCCCGCCACCCGATCCGTCACCCTTTTAGTCATCCACTTATTTATTCTCCTATTTGTAATTAGTTTAGTTTTTATTTTTGTGCTTTGGATTTTACTCATTTCTTAGATAATTATATTGTTAATTCTATGATTTTCGTCAAAACTAATTTGATGAATATGATATTTATTGGTTCCTTATACCTAAAATATCTTTTTTAACCTTTCAAAAGACAAAGCTTACTTTTTTATATAAATTTGCTGACACATTACATATAAACCTTCGTCACTCGTTTATAACCTGATCTACCCGCTTTCATCCACGAATGGTAGATGAATGGCTTTAATTAGATTTTTGCAGATGATAGATTGGATGAAGTAGATTAAAACGAGTGATGGATGTGGAAGATGGTTCACCTAACTTGAACCTGATTCATTGCCACCCCGATTCATTGCCACCCCTAGATGCTCTGGCGACTAGGGTTGGCATTGACAACCTGTTAGGGTCAGCCAAATGGTGGCAGTAGCTAGGCAACAAAAGGTAGAGTAGGCTAGGAGAGAGAAAGCATAGTGATTTTAGGTCAAAGAAGCAAAGTCATCTTAATTGATGTCACTGAAACCGCTTGTTGTTAGATTTATTTATTTATTGTTTCATTTTGCTTGAAAAATCCAGCCCATTTCCCTCTCTTATAGCCCAAGACAACACTGTCCTCATGCAACAATAATCTGGCCTCCCACTTAGACTTATCTCCCTCCGGCCATCAACACATATAAAAAACTAACATTCTCACTCGTCTAGCTAATGATTTTAGTTCTTCTATCTTTATTTGTTTATTTTATTTTCTATGCATATTCATGTCCTTTCAAACTGGAATTACATCATCTTATTTTGATAGGGCCTATGTATGAAAGTCTCAGAAATTGAAATTAATTTTATCTCCTTTTTTTCCAATCATTATTATTGTTTATGCCCAAAGTGAAGAAGGCAATTTAAAGGCCTTTTCAGCTGCTGCCCATATCCCATACAGCATAGGAACCCTCACTAAACACTTGCTAATCTAAGTACACAAGAGAGCTTAAAGCTTGACAACTACTCTAACCCCTTTATCCCCATCAAACCTCCATGAAAGCAAGCCTTAAAACAAACCAAGTCATTTTGATTTGCTACTGGCCATTAGCGAGCTATTGTTAAAGGCCTCTCAACATGAGTTCAAAGCCTTAAAGGAGTGGATTCTAAGCATTCAAGAAGAACCAGAATATCCTTTACCCACTCATCCCGTAGCCAAAACACTCACAAAAAACTTCTGTCACTTGTTTCATGAGGAGACACCCATAGGCTTACCTCGTAAAAGAGATATCCAACACCACATTGATCTCATTCCTGGTTTCATCCTACCAAATAAGCCAGCTTATAGGATGAATCCAAAAGACACCATGAAAATACAACGACAAGTTGAAGACTTTATATGCTGAAGACGAAGACTTTAGGAAGTTGTTTGCTGAATTTTCAAAACACCCCAAAGGTGATTTCCTTATTCAGGAAGGGTTTCTTTTCAAGGGTACACGACTGTGTGTACCAAGGCATAGCACAAGGGAGCTTTTAATCAGAGAAGTTCTTGGAGGTTCTCTGGCTAGTCACTACAGAGAAAACAAGACCCTCATTATACAAAGGGAGCATTACTATTGGCCAGGTATAGAGAAGGATAAAGTGAGTTTGAGTTTGTCCCTCGATTGTAATCTTTCATGGTTTAACTTACACTCTTAAATTAAGTTTAAGCTTAACCCTTGAGAAATACTGTAATAGTCACCCTAAATTATGTTATTCATATCATTTCATTAATCCAAGTGATTAATTTCACTTCATTTACATAATTTCTTTTCGTTATTCCCATTTGGACATTTCTAACTAGGCCCTCATTTGCAATTCGTGGTTTTGTTCTAGTTAAATTGTGAAAATTGATTTAGGCCTTGATATTTTACGAATTTAACGAGTTAATTCTTTTTCATGACACTACAATCATTTAATCTCAAACTTTGGAAAAATTTTTTTTTCCCCAAACACACTCGGTTTTAGCTCTTTCTCTCAACCCGAGCCCGTTTAAGGCCGTTTGTGACACAACAGGACTTGATCTTTAATTGTTTAGCTAAACCCTCTTAATCAAGCCTTCATCAAGCTTGATATTTTTGACTTTTTCACTTTTATTTGCAGCCAAGTAAAGCT
>NCQT01029641.1:416-10537 GCA_002740465.1 Stenocereus thurberi | reverse complement strand
TCCTAACTTTGACTTCTCTAGAAAAAGGGAACTACCCCCCTCCAATTAGGGATCGGCATTTTAGAAGAACTCATAAGAACTCAAAAAATTTTCTCTGGCAGAAGACAACAAGCACTCTAAATATGTGTCGTCTACTCACAGAGATCAAACTCATATCTTGAATGAGATTAAGCCTCTTAGGCCCTCTCTCAAGATCAAATTCATCCAAGACTATTCAAAGAGATTGAATCAGAAGATTTATTTTGTTTGTTCTTATAACAGTTATATAGAGATAGTACCCATTCTTTGATATAAATGCAAAAATTTAATTTGTTACTCAATTTCTGACTTAAATTATTTTAGGCTCAAACTTTGTGTTTACAGGGATAAAGATAAAACATTTGCAAAAGATTACATTGCTAAATCCCAACACTATTATTCAACACACTAGGATATCCAATAATTTGACAGACAAATCAAAGAACTTCTGGATAAAGGATTAATTAGGAATAGCAAGAATTCTCACACTAGTCCCACTTTTATGGTAAAAAATCATCAAGAAGAAAAAAGAGAAAAAGAACAGATGGTAATCAATTGCCAAAAGCTTAATACTAATACTGTCTTTGATGGTCATTATAATTCTAACAAAATAGTCCTTTTTGATAGAATTTAAGGAGCTTCTTGGTTCTTGAACGTGGATTGCAAAATAGAATACTAGTAGATAAAAATGAATGAAGAAAGCATTCATTTAACTACTTTTAGTGCCCCTCAAGGACATAATGATTAGATAGTAATACCATTTTATCTAAAAAAATGCAGCTCAAATATTCCAAAGAAGAATGATTAAGATCTTCAAAGATCTTAATCATTGTTGTCTATTATATCGATGATATCCTTGTCTTTTCCAAGACTATAGAACAACACAAAGATGATATCTTAGCTGTCACCTAAAGATGCATTGATCATTGTACCAGGTACTATTCTTGGTAAGAACAAGTGCATTTATGCTAAATAACAAATCAAGTTTTTAGGTTCAGAAATAAAAGTTGGACAGAATCATCCTATAAAAGTTTATTCTAGAGACAATAGAAAATTTCCCAGAAAAGATTGAAGATATGAAGCAATTATAAAGGTTTCTTGGATCTCTTGCCTATGCTTTAGATTTCATTAAAGATTTAGCTCAATTAAGAAAACCATTACAACAGAAACTCAAGAAAGAAATAAGTTGGACATGGACCCCTAGTGATTTAAAGAATATTCAAGATTTCAAAAAAATATGTAAAAATCTTTCTGTTCCTAATTTACCTAATGAAGAGAGATAATTTAATTCTTAAGGCAAATGCCAGCAATGAGCACTAGGGTGCAGTACTCAAAATTAAAGAAGGAGATAAACTTTGTAAATATTAGTGGAGTTTTAATAAAGCAGAATGCGACCATCCTATGATCGAAAAAGAAGTCCTTGTAGTCATAAGGGAAATTGAAAAGTTCTTAATATTTTTAGTCCCAAAACCTTTTTTTATTCTAACTAATAGCAAAGGTACATTCGGTTTTGTGAAAAAGAATTTATCAAACATACAAGTACAAGCGAGACTCCTATGTTGGCGGTTATAGCTTAACCAGTTTTTTTCTCCATTGAACATATGCAGGAATCAAAAAATTCTTTAAAGATAGTATAACTCATGAACTCACCAATGGTAATCATCAGAGCAGAACTCCTACCGAAAAAGGAGGAGATTCAAATTGAAATGCCATTACTACTAGAACAGATTTCTCCTTCTAGTATAATCCTTATGGATATTTTGGATTTCATACAAAAAGTAGATCACCTTTGATTTGCTATCTTCTGCCTATCTAACATTACAAAGATTCAGCCTTTTAGAATTACAAATGAATTACCTAAGGTGTCCTTGTGATATTCAAGAAAAAATAAGTTTTCGTTTTCAAGAAAAATGGTTCAACGAATGGTATGCAGCCTACATCGACTACGACTATAATTATTCTTATGATATTTGGGAGTATGGAGTACTACTATCTTCTTTTTTGACAAATTTGGAGTTGGTGGTCTTAGTCTCCCAACAAATTCAATATCTCCGGATGACCCCATCATGAAAGCATGGGAATATGAAATGGTAGTTTACCTAATTGAAATCCCAAATTCGAAGTACCCTTTCTTGTCAAGACTAACTAAGTTTCAAGAGTGCATGTTTAAAAGGATCTATTGGATTCTCACATCTCTTGATGGGCTAACAAAAGTTCCACACACTATAAGCCTATATGTCGAAGTACATTACGCAGTGATTGAGTATGAAAATGAAAAAGCCAAATCAACCCATTATCTTGTTCAATTAGTTGTTTTAGATTATCCCAATGACCAACAATAAGAATGGTTTCCAGAATGCCAACTATTTTAGCAAGAGCCATTGGATTTTATAACATTTATCATCAAATGTGGGCATTAATTGAATAAGAAAGAGCACTAATGTATTGTGAGAGCACTACTTTTGTCTATCATACTGATTTCAACAAATATATGAAAGTAGAAGGAGCTACTTCAGAAGGTGTCTTTGATTAACTCCTTGATGTTGGAACTAAAAAATTCTATTAGAAAAAGAAAAGAAATATCTTCATGAATTATTTGAGAGGTGAGATCCAGAACATCTTCAACTTGATGAAGATTTTGATGATTATATGGATAATGATGGACTCAAAGATATTACTAGAGATTAAAGCATGTAGAATCTCAATATAGATTACTAGTCTTATCAGCATTGAAGGCTCTAAAAAGTTGTTGTTCCATTATTGTACTATTTTATAAAGTGTCAAGCCAGTAAAATAATGATGTTTACTATAGCCATGGAAGGACAACTGTAGTCATATGAAAATATCAGTGTGCACTGTAGCCATTAGGACATCCTATATAGTCTATCTCCTCTATAAAAAGAGAGCTTGAATGGTGAGAAAGGATACGGTCATTTGAGCATAATTGAGCAAAAGAGAAGTCGGGATTCTCCATTTCTCTAAAAGTAAGCATCTCTAATGATTTTAGTAGTTTAAGTCCCTTTTCAATCTTTCAATTATAATATTTCCACTTTCAAGATTTCAATAAAAGAAGTTTTTCAATAGGGAATGTTATTCAATTGAACCTTATATCTTACATATTATGATTTATTGATTAAAGTGCTACTATCCTTAAAAATATAAAAAATTTGATTAGTGAATATGGTCCGAGGTAGGAAACGAAACGGATATGTGTTGTGCTTGATCTGAGGAAGATGTAACTGAGATTAGCAATCTTGTAAACTGAAAGGTAGAGGAACGTCAGGGTCCAACGTCGACTAAATTCAGGTAATAGTCAAAACTTTCTAATTAACGTTTAATTAGTTTGCTAAGCATGGTATTATAAGTAGTAGACTGTGATAACTAGTACCAATAACGTTATTATAAAAAGTGCAAATGTAAATATAAGCTTAATTTTCTAAAAAAAGCCCAAAAGGTTGAGTATTTATACTTTGAAAGCCATTTGGGTCAAAAATAGAAATTTTAGAAAAATTTGGGCCAAAAATGAAAATATTTGTCCTCTAAAAGGTTGTTAATCCAAACAGTTGCACTCCAAAAAAAATATTACCCAAACCGGAGTAGTTCTAAAAATCTTTATCCAATTTTGCTAGATTAATTAAATATTTACCCATATTTCAGTGGACTGAAAGCTAATTTTTCAATTCTCACAAGTTGTAAGGATTGAAGAAGCACAAGGATCGGAGCGGGCTATGGGAGGAGAGAGAAATCAGTGTTGTGAGAATCACAAGGCAACTAATTTCTTTATTTTTTTTATTTTTTTTCATTTACACCAAGGTCCCATATGTCTTTGTGAGGAAGGGTTTGAGTTGTTTCACAATGCTAGCATCCTATCTGTACATTTGTTTTCCTCCTCTTTTTTCTTTAGTTTGAACAAAATAAAAAATTACTTTCTCTATACTATTTTTTCTCCTCACTTCTTTCCCTATAAATTTTCTTTTCACCTGATTTTCTATAACCAATAGGACCTTAGGGAAATTAGAGCAAAGAAAAGATGGCAAGCGAGCAACATAGGCAACTTAAGGAGTACGTTAGTCCGAGCAGCTACAACTCACCGCACCATTTGATATCAACCGAGCCATAATCCAAATGTTTCCTTCTTTCTATGGTCTTGAATATGAAATTCCTTCCAAATGCATAAACGCATTCTTGGAAATTTGTTCCACATTTTATAGGCCAAATGTCTCTAACTCTAAACTTTTTCCATTTTTTTAAAGATAAGGCTAAATAGTTGGTTGTCTACCAAAGAAAACATCACTATATGGGAGTAATGCAAAAATATTTTTTCAAAACGCTTTACTCTATAGGAATTGACATCCATGAGATGTGCCATTACTACTTTCTCCCAAGGTAAAAATCAATCTTTCCATGAGAGTTGGCGGGTTAAGGAGATGCTACGTAGCTGTCCTCATCATGAGGTCCTTAATTGGCAGCTTGTACGAAGTTTCTATTCTGGTCATTATGAGCATAATAAGTAAATGGTTGATGAATCTTATAGCAAAAAATTTACATGTAAAACTGATAATGACACTTAGGAGCCATTTAAGCATTTGAATAAAAAATCACGATGGCACGCTTCCTCCTTCCAATTTGATGCGCTTATATATTTAGGAGGTAAGAGTCTACATGAAGTGTCACATGCAGTTGATTCGTCTTTTAAGGTTGATGGTTTGTCACAAAATTTCGATCAATTGTTGTCTATGAATTGCGTGCCTATGAATGTTTCTTCTGTGCAATATGTGTGTTTTGTGTGTGTCACGTCCCATATATTCATCTATTAACTTCCCATCTTTAACTCACTATTCTAAATATATGCTTGAACAAGTCATTGTCGCACAAGTATATGATTTACTCCTCATAATAATCATTTTCTATCACTTTCAATCCAGGTTGAAGGAATTATCCTAACTTTTCATGGCGGTCACCTGGAGTTGAGAACTCCTAGGATCAACACTTGAACTAGGGTCAGTGTAGTAGGCAACCACCTCCAAGATTACAATCCTAGAGGTTCATTCCTCTTAGTCACAAGCTCCACCTAGGAGCTTAAATTTGACTAATCTAGAGTCTAACAAGAGCAACTCAATTAATCTTGTGCAAAATGGTCAATCTAGATGGATATCATACATTCTAGAGTTCACAGTTTGAATTTAAGAATACATGTAGTTTATTCTCATCACTAACTATAGCAAAACTAGAAACTTAACTTGGGTAACTAGTGTCTACTGTAGGAAAGGAAAGAAAAAGGTAAGCTTCTAGTGGCCCTCTAGAGAACCCAAAAGGTGAAAATCATGAACATGTCATAGTTTTTATGGTTAGTGACAAAGAAGTAGATAATAAGGTGCGTGAGAAAGAAAATCATAAAAATGAAGGAGACAACTTGTCCATTGAGAATGACCAAGAGGAAGAGAAAGAACGTGAGAAAAAGACATCCCCTCCTATTAAAGTGCCTAAGCTTGTTGTCACCCATGAGCCTAGGATTCCTTATACTCAAGCTCTTAATGCACCAACCCCCTCGAAGAATGATAAGTAAAGAGAGGACATTCTTAAGACCTTTAAGCAAGTTACGGCCAACCTTCCTCTTCTTGAGACGATTAAGTAAATTCCAGCTTATGCCAAGTTTCTTAAAGACATGTGCACATATTAGAGAAAATCAAGGGATTCCAAGTCTAATTAGGTTGTCTTGAGCGAACAGATGAGCTCCATTCTTAAGCTTGACACCCTATAAAAATTCCAAGATCCTGGTGTGCCTCCTATTACGTGCCACATTGGTGACCATAGGATTGAGAGAGTACTTCTTGATTTGGGGTCCAATGTCAACTTAATACCTTCTATTTACTTAGAGTTAGGGTTAGGTGAGCTAAAACTTTCCAATTGTACTCTTCAATTATCAGATAAATTAGTTATGGCACCTCGAGGTAGGATTGATGACATGCTTGTCCATGTTTATAGACGTTACTTTCCAGTAGACTTTGTAGTTTTGCATGTGGAACCTATTCATGTGCCTAAGTATATTCCAATAATTTTAGGTTGTCCTTTCCTAGCTACTACTAATGCCACCGTCAACTACATTTATGGGTTGATGGATGTGTCGGTAATAAACATGAGAGTTAAACTAAACATTTTCAGGGCTTCCTCACAACCCACTTTAGAAGATGAGTCCAAGTGTTTCTTTGTAGTTTGACTAATGAGATGGTCGGATAGGTACTTTGTGTGTTGTTATCCTAAGATCCTTAAGGGGTGAGTTTTCCCATTGTAAGTTGAAGTCATTTGTTCTAGGAGATCTAGTTGAGGAGTTCGACTATGAGCTTCATTGTGAACTATCATGTGAGTCTTCTTACTGGGTGTCAAATTAGAAGCCATTACCTTCTTTAGCTAGCTAATTCTCCCCTCCATCCCTCCATTGAGTCAGCACTCAAACTTGAGTTGAAGCCCTAACCTGATACACTCAATTATGTGTTTTAGGACCTTATGAGACTTACCTGCGATCATTCCCTCTCAGTTGTCTTCAGACCAAGACAGGCATTTAGTGAGTGTCTCGTTTCACCATAAGCATGACATACGATGGTCCATTAGTAAATTGAAAAGAATTAATCCTACCATTTGCATGTATTAGACTCGTTTACAAGAGAATGCCAACCCTATAAGAGATCTGCAATGCAAATTGAACATTGTCATACAAGAAGTTCTTCAAGGAGAGGTAGTGAAGCTTTTAGATGCATAAATCATTTATCCTATCTCTAATAGTCAGTAGATCAGGCTTGTGCATGTTGTCCCTAAAAAGTCTATCATTACTATGGTTAGAAACAGTGTTGGAGAGTTGGTTCCTACTAGTAAGACCACAGGTTGAATAGTTTGCATTGATTACAGGAAGTAGAATTTAATGACTAGGAAAGATCGCTTTTCTCTACTCTTAATTGTCCATATCCTAGAGAGAATAGTAGGCCAAAGCTTTTATTGATTTCTCATGGCTATTCTAGTTACAATCAAGTAGTTGTTTACCTAGAGGACTAGGAAAAAACTACTTCACATGCCCTCCAAGTACCTTTGGTTATAGGGGAATGCTTTTCAGGTTGTGTATTACACTTCCTAACTTTTAGGGATGCATGGTGGCTGAATTTTCTGACATGATTGATAATTTTCTGGAGGTATTCATGGATCACTTTTTTATGTTTGGATGTTCATTTAACACACCTTGCTAACTTATTTGTTGTGCTGTAAAGATATGAAGAGGTGAACCTTGTTTTGAGTTAGAAAAATAGTCATTTTATGGTTCAACAGGAAATTGTCTTAAGTCACAAAACTTTTTAAAAGGGGTATTAGAGTTGATAGAGCTAAAATTGATTTGATTTCTAAGTTGTCTATTTCTACTTCTATAAAACAGGTGAGATCTTGTTTAGGCTATACTGGTTTCTATAGGAGGTTCATAAGGATTTTAGTAAAGTGACTCGACTACTTTCTGATCATTTAGCCAAGGATTCTCCTTTTGATTTTGATGAGTCTTGTGTGGAAGCTTTTGAGAAGCTTTGATAATTTCTTGTGTCAGTACCTACTGTTCAACCTCTAGACCTTTCCATGCTATTTAAGATCATGTGCGATGCATCTGACTTTATTATGGGGGCAATTTTGGGTGAACAAAATGTCTCATGTCATTTACTATGCTAACAAAACTCTTACTTATACACAAAAGAATTACACCACGATGGAAAAATAGTTGCTAGCTGTTGTATTTGCACTTAACAATCTTTGTTCCTGCCTTCTTTGCTCACAAGTGGTGATTCTTTACTCATCATGCTACATTAAAACACATGTTGTTCAAGAAAGAAAGCAAGCCAAGGTTGATTAGATGGATCCCCTTGTTACAAGAGTTTCACCTATAGATTAAGGATATGGAGGGTTTAGAAATTTAGTTGTAGATCATTTCTCCAGAATCCTTACTTAGTACACTAATTATTTTATAGGTTTTCATGATGATTTTCCTAATGAGTAGTTATTTTTAGTGTCATGTAACTGCCTTTGTTGGCTTATGCATATGGTTAACTATCTTGGTACAGGTAAGATCCCCTCCAATTAGTCCGAGCAAGAAAAGGATAGGTTCTTCTCCTTAGTAAAAAATAATATTGTTAGGAAGACCCTTATCTTTTCAAGCACTGTTTCAATCAGGTAATTCACAGGTGTGTACCGGAGAGTGACATTCATAGTGTCCTTACCTTTTATCACTCTTCCCCATATGGAGGTCACTTTGGGGCCTAAAGAACTACTACTAAGGTCTTCCAAAGTGGTTTCTTTTAGACCACTTTGTTTAGAGATGCTCACCATTTCTACCTTGTATGTGAGCAGTGTTAGTGCACTAGCGCTTTGTCTCGTAGAGATATGATCCCCCTTTCCACTATTTTTAGTATTGAATTATTTTATGTTTGGTGCATTGAATTCATAGGTCCTTTCACACCCCTTTTTTGGCTTCGTGTATATATTGCTTGCTATTGATTATACGTCAAAGTGGGTGGAAGCATTGGCGATTGAGACAAATGACCATAAGGTGGTAATGAGCTTTGTCAAAGATTACATCTTTTGTCAATATGGTACACTTAGAGCTCTCAATTGCGATGGAGGTAGCCACTTTCTTGACCGTTCATTTGAACCTTTGCTTAAAACATATTCAGTGACATCCAAGGCAGCTAACCCTTATTACCGTCAGACTAGTGGTTCAGTGGAATTGTCTAACCAAGATATTAAGTCCATATTTGAGAAAACAGTTTGGCTATATAGAAAGACTGGTAAAGGTTGAATGATGCTCTTTTAGCCGATTGCATTACGTATGAAACCCCCATAGGGATGCCTCCTTTCAGAGTTCTATTTGATAAGCCATGCCATTTGCCAATTGAGTTATAACATCGTACTTTTTGGGATAGTAATCCTCAAAAGTTGACATGAAACAAGCTGGCTTTAATCGTAGGATTCAATAAAATGAATTAGATGAATTAAGAAACGAAGCTTGCAGGAATGCTAAGATTTATAAAAACAAAACTAAAGCTGCCTATGAAAAACGTATTCTTACAAAATCATTTGAACCTACTACGAAGGTTTGGCATTATAATTCTAAGCTGAAATTTTCCTAGAAAATTAAAGTCTAGGGCGAATGATCTATTTGTTGTTTGGCAGGTTTTCCCTTCTCGAGCGATTTAGATTCTGACCCCCAAGATGGGCGGCATTGTGTGTTACTCTCTATCCATAAACGTTCGATCCAATGCACTTCTGTGCAGGCATTCGCCTATTAAGCTTAAAGTTTGTGTAATAATACTATTCTAAGGCATCAAATAAAGACTTATAACCATGCTTCTTATGTCACTAAGACTTAAGGAGTTCTAATGGTCAATGGCCAGCATCTGAAACTGGTGGTAGCTCATGTTTTGATAGACCCAATCTACAGTAAATAGTTGTTGTAACCCTTTGATGATCAACTTTTTGCACTTGTTGGGAGGCAACCCTATCATTATAGGGAAACCTTTATACTTCACTTAGCTTGTTTTTTTTGTGGTTAGTTGTGATTTTACAGGGTACTTGAAAATGCACTTTTAGAGAAGAGAAGCTTATGGAATTAAGAAGCTATAGACTTTGCACTTGGTGGTGACTTTTGTGTGCATTATTAGGCTGTATTGTTCTTTTTCCATCTCATATTTATTTCTATTGATGTTCTTTACATTGGAGACAACAAAAGATTTAGGTATTGGGGGGGAGGGGAGGAAATTGAACAATGAATCTTTTTGAGGTGAAATTTAGAAAATTTGAAAATGCTTGGTGTGAATTTGATTTTGGAGAGAGATTGTGGTGGTTTTGTTGCGCATTTGCTATGTCTTGTCATATTGATTTTGTCCACGAGACCCATGCTTGTTAGGGAGTGTTTTTGGCTTTGCTAAGTGAATGCTCAAAAGTTTTTGCGTATTTATGTTAGCAGGCTAAGTTCATAGTTGCCGAAAATAACCCCATTTTCTTCGTTTTTTGGGTATGTTTTGAAGGTTAAGTTCATAGACGCTCTAACATCTAGCAAATTATTTAAAAAAAAAAAAAAA
>NCQT01029379.1:3796-18692 GCA_002740465.1 Stenocereus thurberi | reverse complement strand
TGACACTGACCCGGCCTGGATCCTAGAGACCATGCCCATGGCTCGAGTCATAGGTGACATGCTGGTCCTCCCTAATGGGGATGTGTCAGTTATAAATAGGGCTGGGGGCGGTGTTGCTGGATGGGAGTTGGGTCGGGACCCAGTTCTGGCCCCGGTCATATACCACACGGACAACCCGCTAGGGAAGAGGTTTGATGTTCAAAACCCAGTCGCGATTCCAAGGATGTACCACTCCACGACCATGCTATTCAGAGACGGGCGGGTTCTAGGAGGAGGCAGTAACTAACCCGCACCAATTTTATGATTTCAGGGCCAATGCACTCTTCCCTACTAAGCTCAGCCTCGAGGCATTCTCGCCCTCGTAGTTGGACCTGGCCCTGGCACGACTCCGTTCAAATATCGTGGGGCCACTATCGAGTGTCGAGAATCCCAGTCAAATACGGGGCAATTGTGCCGGCCAAGTTCACCGTAATTAGGGCAATTAACCCGGCTTTAATTAAGGTTACCATGGTCAGACCACCCTTTACTACACATTCCTACTCTATGAGTCACAGACTATTGGTGCTCATGAATGCTGACCCTATTGTACCATTGGGGAAGGGCCTATATCAGGCCAATGTCACAATGCCCAAATCCACAAACATAGCTCCGCTCGGGTTCTACATGTTGTTCGTGGTGCATCAAGATGCTCTAAGCGAAGGTATTGGGGTTCGTATATAGGGATCGAGTCTATTTGTTTGTTTGTTTGTTTGTATTTCTTTGATAAGGACTTCTGTTGTGTGTAATCTTCGTTTCTATCGATTGTTTTATGTATTTGGGTTGGGTTACAAACTTTCTAAAAGTATGGTCCGAATTTGCATATGTATTTCTCCTCTTATGATTGGAGAGGAAACATGTATAAGATACATGATATTGTTTGTGTGTATTCACACACATAGTTTGGTATCTCAAAAATGAGATCTGTGGACAAATTATGAATGTAAATAAGGTATTCTAATTAAATTTAATTTACTGAATAATTTTATGGATGCATTAATTAGTTGACATGAGTGAACTTGTTTCTTTATCTTAGAATGAGTTTGCTACAACAACAAACAACAACAACTCCTAGTATGGGTCCCGCTTTCACGGGGTCTGGGGAGATCCAGCTGTAGGCAACCTTACCTTTACCGGCATTTCTACCCGTAGAGAGGCCGATTCCAAGAATGAGTTTGCTATTTATTGCGTATTTTTCCTAGTTCATTGAAGCAGCTTAATACTTATGATCCAAAAAATTAATCACGACCATAATGATAAAGCGTTGGAAAGTTGCTACTAAAACTTGAGTTCAAAATTTCACGTATGTGAGTTTTGCGACCATGGTCCTATTTGACAAATAGTTACCAGCAATTTGTATTAACTTTTAGCTGTTAACTATTTGAATTAGCTGTTTATATTACCTGTTTGAAATAGCTATTTGTAGAAAATCTATTTGATGAAATTAGTTATTTCTGATAAAGTTCTGAGACAAAAAACTAATTATGAAAAAAGTTCTTCCAGAAAGCTCATAAAAATAGCTTTATCAAATTATCATTCCGGACCCAAAAAGCTCTTCCAAAAGGCTCTTTTACTAAACACCTAAATTATCTTTTTTTATTGGGCCAAACCACCAATTTTGGTCCAAAGAGCTTTTTTTACCTAAAAAGTTCTCCAAAAATTGTTTACGAAATACCTCCTATATGTAAACATGCCCAAGAAATAAACAAAAATATAATTTCCATAACAGTGGTGCGATAAATATTTCAAGGTAGTCTAAATTGATGTCATATGGACCGATGGTGATGTAGCCATGGCATGGGAGATTAGGGTGGAACTCCATCATTCTTGCGTTTTCAGGCTAACCCCCTCGGGTCTTGTTTAGGCCGCTGCCGACTGGCATCTGCATAGTCTATGCTCATAAATGTCTATTGGTCTTGCCACCCAACTTAATTAATTTCTCTTGTACATATAGAAGACCAAAGAAAAATGAGAAAGGAAGATGTTGCGATAGTAACTGTTTTAGGAATTTATGAGGTTTCTGAAGATGACGTGGGACGAGAGTGGGTTTACACGATGGCACGTGCGATGCGTCTGTTGGCCTTCTCTTCGGACGCCGGACCTTCAAAGGCACCCCCGAGTTGTGATCCAGGGAATACCTCTCCGACGGTCAAGTCAATGGGAGGTCCCAACAAAAGACAAGCAATAAAGAGAGAATGTGTGAGTAATAAGAAAATGTGCTAGAGAGAGAATCCTTTTTTTTTTGACATAGGTAGGTGGGTGGGTATTTATACCTCCTGTAGTAAGGGTAAAATAGTAATTTCACTAGGCCACTAATGGGCTGCCAAACAGTTGCTCTACGGGGCTCCTGACCAGGGCCTCAAGGATCCCGCCTGGGCCTGTTGTGCCTAACTGGGCCTAGCGCACAATTTGGTACGTGGGGGTTCCACCTGGGAATTCACATTTTCCAGGTCAGTAATTAAGAGTCAACAGAAGTTCAGAATCGATTTAAAATTAAATCAGATAAATTAGTGATTATCTTCAAATGAAATATTTGGCTAAGATAAATTAGTAGTATATTGTCATCCTATGTTGTATTTTTTAGGTAATTTTAAATAATATTGTCTTTAAAAAATGCGAATGTATAAAATTTAAAGTAACTAGATTCATTTTGAAGTTCTAATTGCCTGAAAAATACAATCTACAATAATCTACCTATTGCAGAAAATACACAACGTCAAAGTTTGAAACGACAGTTAGATTATTGGTTTTCAATGCCCCATAATCTATCTATTGCCCGTTTTTTATCCTTTTTCGCTCCTTTTCATAGCACTTACTCGGCTGGACTTATTATCTACAAAAGTAAATAAAACAAGTAAAAATTTTAAACAAAACAAGTAAAATCCTAAAGATTAGATTATTATACGAGTTAAAATCAGGTGAAAGAGGCATTTAAAATGTGGCAATTTAGAGCCTAACAACCCCATAATTTAGACTATTAGATTTAAAAAATTCTAATTTTTATCAAGCCAATGATGCTCATATAGAGCTTGGTGTGAAACTCCTTGCAGAGAAAATTCGAAGAGAAGGTACAATTTATGGTTCAATATTACTAATAGATTTACTTATTTCGGTCTAAGAATTTGGGGTTTCACTTTTATGACAATATGTATATCATTCTCTTCGTAGAACATACTTTCAAAAGCCACGTCAACAAGTTTATATTAAAAAATTAATATATGATAAATATACATGTGAAAAAATATATACACATTTCTGTGACCTTATAAATGTGGTGAAATGACTTAATTTGATGGAAGAATTTTTTTACGTTTCGGGGAAGGGTCACCATGAAAATAGGAGTGGGTTTTAAAACATAAAGACATTATTATATATGGTTGCTCGAGGATATAAACACAACTCAACCATCATTTACAAATGGGATGGGGAGCTAGGCGTACGGTTAATTAGTTCAAGCCCACCACGATATTTGCTTGTTAGTTAGTCACTCTTTGAGATAATCTTTTTCTTTATCATTTTCACTTCAATGGAAAGAATTAATCCTGGAGCTGTGGATGATTGAGACAGCTAGCGTGTTGATCTTATTGGTAGGTTTCCTTTAAGAAAATTGGTTAAACCGTAATTGATAATACAATAGTCGACCTTGGGCTCATATTTGATAAATCCCCTAATTTCGGCACTCAACTATTTGCAAAGTAGACCAAGATGGGAGGTCTAGGCCCTAAGGCTAAAGAAGAATCTTTTCCATTCTTCCATTATGTGTAGAAAGACTTTTCCATCACAGATTTTCTTAATTCACAAGATTCAAACTCTAGACCTCGTTTGAGAGAAACAAGTGTCAAACTACTTGAATCAACCTGTGCTGGTAAAGATAGAAAGAAACTGACCACAATTTTGGGCATTTACTTAATGAAGTTACGCATGGCCCTATTTTATTTTGGGGGTGTATATGGTACCAGGGCTCCAGAATGGGGAAGTTATACAAAGTGACTGGTTTCCTCTTACTTCATAGTAGAATAAGATGCGAGAGAGCAATGCTAGAACTTCAAGGTTTTGATCCTGAGGAATGGCGCTGATGAAGTGAAGTTCCAAAGAGTATCGATTTTCTGCCACTGAGGCTGAACATTCACCCATATTTTATGATTTGTACCTTGAAACAGACACAAACGAAAAGAAAATGGAAATCTAGTTGATGCAAGATGCATGTTAGTTGTTGAACCATTTTTCTTGAACATAGACACTTATTTTTGAACGTCTGCAATGGATTAGTAGTCCACAAGCTATGGATCACCAGATAGAGTTTGAATGGCTTAGCTTGCTTTCCATAGCGCACACACGTAGTAGGCAGTAGACACAGGCCCCTCACAGAGCTCATCGAACTTGTAGAGTGAGACTTGTCCTCGATATTGTTTCCAATCTACAGGCTTCAATGGAATGAGACACATCCGGTTTGTGAATTATTGTACTGTACTTATACCATTTTGAATTTTAAAATATCGAAATGTTGAAAATTACATTTATTTATATGTACGAACTGTTTGTATTAGGCAGCATAGACTGATATTTTACGACATTTAATGAGTGCAGAATCAAACGATAGTCTTTTCAGGTTTTGTACTGGTACAATACTCAACGACTTGTACTATATTTATGGATGTACGACACGATATTAGAACTATGCTCATAATAGCATACAAAGTATCATGAGGAAGCTCTTACTGGACCCCATGTCCCCGATCAAGTGAATAGAATATATTAGTACAGAGGGACAAGTTTTCTTGAAGTACCTAATTAATGAGGTAATATTCTGCGATACAAACTTTTTCTAAGCTGATAAGATCTTGACCTAATTGGTAAACCTATATTATAGATATATTAAGTTCTAAATGCGATTCACTATTTTCTCATTGTATTATAATTATATTGTATTATCCTTTGTCGTAACTCTTTCAAATTCAAAAAGAAAAGAAAAGAAACGTAGAAAAGAAAAGAATTCAATGCATGCATGTCTAGTTTCCTATTTGGGAACCTGGGCCTAAAATAAAATAAAAACTAGTTCTGGCTTATATCATATGTTCACATCCGTTTGGATCTCTAGAGAGAATTAGAAAAACGTTTCAGATCACTCAACCAAAAAGTCTGTTTCTTAAAAAAAAAAAATTAATAAAAAATGTAGAATGAAGAAGTAGCAAATGGTTTTTTTTCCCCACTTTCCTTTTGGTGTTACATTTAATAATTGAGTGAGTGCATGCTTACTATTGTAACTAGTAAGACTGCCGTGCTTGCAACTGGGTAGGGTACTTTGAAAACTACCCACTAAAATCGACTTTGATCCTATAGGCGACGGCGATGGTGTAGCTGATATGGTATCTCGGTGACAAGTCTGTCGACAATGCAGTTATGGCTGAACTGGAGATAGAAAAGGAGGGGGCAACGATGAAAGTAACCCGAGATTGATATTCATTGTGTAATGAATATGAATGAATAAATTGGAAATGTATGAGGCTATCTATATACACAAAATTTGTGCGCATAAGAAAGGAAAAAAACCAGAAAAGAATATTCATAACAAACTATGTAACAAACATGCTGAGCTGGCATAGCCAACTATGAGCTGCATTCCAAGCTGGCACAACTAACCCGGTTTAACATCCCCCCTCAAGTTGGATGGTGGACATGAGGAAACCCCCAACTTGCCAAGAAAGTGATGATGTTGAGTCCCAGGAAGGAGCTTTGTAAAGAGATCTGTAAGCTGATTATTAGTCATAACGTGAGAGTGAGAAATCAACCCTTCATAGAGCTTCTCTCGAACAAAATGACAATCTAAATATATGTGCTTTGTTCTTTCATAAAAAACGGGATTCTTAGCAATGTAGATGGCTGCCTGGCTATCACTTTTGATAGGGATGGGAATGATGGATGGAACTTGTAACTCAGAAAGTAACCTTGTTAACCATGAGAGTTTAGCAGTGACAACTCTCATGGATCTGTATTTAGCCTCTGCTGAAGAAGGCCACAGTGGGCTGCTTCTTGGACTTCTAGGAGATAGGACTTCGCCCTAGCATGATAAAATATTCCCTCACTGATCTTCTAGTACACAGGCATTGTGCCCAATTAGAGTCACAGTAGGCTTCTAAACTGTAGTCATCTCTATCATTGAAAAATAATCCTTAAGAGGTATCTTGTTGAGCATATCTTAATGTATGCAAGGCTGCAGCCATGTGAGACTTTGTAGGTGCTTGAAGAAACTGACTCAAGTATTGCACTACAAAGGCAATATCTAGCCTGGTGTTGGAGAGATAGTTGAGCTTTCCCACTAGCTTTTTGTACTGTGTGACATTAGTGATCCTGTCTTCAGTGGAGGAACCTTTGGAAAGAGATCCCAAGGGGCATGTGACTGGAGAAAGCACATCACACTTGAATTCCTTCAATAGGTCTAATGTAAACCTCCTTTGGGTCAGAACCATGCCGTTGGGTACTTTGAGGACCTCTATGCCTAGGAATATACACTACAAAAAATAATGCATCCTCCCGCATTTGTATCACCACACTTAGTTAAAGTGTGGGGAAAAAAAAATGATAAGATTTGGTAGTTTTCTCGATTCCATATTTAATAAGTGTTGGTAAATTATGAATCTATTCCTATACTTATTAAGTGTGGGGAATTAAAAAGAGCTTTTATAATAACTTTTTATTATATTAATGAGGTAATTTGTGTAAAATATTTTAATATTTATATCTAAATATATTAGCCAAAGGAATAAAACAAACAATAAAAAAAATACACAAATATCTGGTAAAATAAAATTAGCATTTGGAAGATTAAGTGGATACGTACTTTTTGCCCGCCTACCCCCTAAAAAAGCAAAAATAGCTCTCAGCGCGCAATCAATCCCTAGAATTTGAACTTCGCAATTTGTTCTTCATCTGGCCGGGTAGTGAATTCGATCTGGGCAACAAAAACTTTCCCAAAATTTGAACTCCTCAATTCCTTCATCTGGGTAGCAAATTCTGAGCAGCAAATTTCGGGCAGCATCGACTTCCCCAGAAGTCGAACTCCTCAATTTTGTAATAGACGGAGTTTTCAACCTTAGGCTAACAATTTGAGTTAATATTTTTATTAACTTATTTGATTGAGTTGGCTATATTAGATTAATTTTTGTGTGATAATTGGGTGTAATAAATTATTTGAACAATTTTTATTAATTTTTCTTGATTAATTATATAATTTTATAAAATTAATGAACTCGTTAGAAATTAACCAAGTCATAATAATGCGAAATTAGCAGACTGTGTGAAGGTATATGGGGTCGAGAATAGTAAAGATCGAATTCGGTCTGATGAGTAGGGATTAAACACCCACACAACCGCCAAAAAAAAAAAAGAAAAGAAAAGAACGCGAAAGGGGCCGAAGCCCACTTTCTTTTTTGGCAGGAAACACGAAGAGGAGGGACTCTGCCTTTGTGCCTCCACCAGTGAGAGCAAACCACCAGAATAGAGAGAGAGAAAGAGGTGAATTGAGAGAGTGAGAGGGGAGGAACGAGAGTAGGCCGGCGGCCGGCCCGTTCGCGGCATCGCCACTGGCATGCTTGGACCGTGAGTCACGCGAGGTGGGGTGCAAAGCTGGGGTTTTGAAAACCCGTCACCACCACCGTTGCACCCACTAAACCAGAGGAAGAGAGTGAAAGAGAGAGTTAGACTGGGTACGATTCGCACAGTAGCAGCCACACGCGCAGATGGCTGTGAATTTGCAGCCCAAGTATCAACCACAACTTCGAATCAGTGAGTCAATCCAGTCGAATTTGGGGCTATGTTCGCGTGGGTTTGCGCGTGACAACAGCAAATGAGTCGAAATCCTGGTTTTCAAGCATCCAGATCGAGCCAAAAGCCCTTAGAACGAGTCTTTAGCTTGGATTCAAGGTGGGGTTTCTTTTCCTCCTAATTATAGTAATTTGAAATGACTTTAGCGATTTTAGGTAGTTTATCTTTAGATTCTAGAATTGTATCGATAATTGGAAGATTTAGGGTTGAATTGAAGTGAAAATGGTTTTGAAACTGGTGTAGAGTTCATGAATGTTATTAACAATTGATTTTGCTAATTGGGCGATTTGAGGAAATTGTAGAGCAACCCATAATCGTGTTTTAATGTCGTTGCTAAATCAGTTTAATATGTCTAAATTCTTTTTTTGATGGCTGCATATGAGCGCTATGATTATGGATGTCGGTTTCATGAATCTGACGATTGAATTATTGTGACATCGAAACGAGCTTAGTAGTTGGATGGCCTCAGGTGAAACTATTGAGTGATTCGAGGTGTTTATGGCCGGTGTTGCGTGAGGAGGGAGCCTCGGTTTGATATTAATCACAATCGTGTGAATTCCGAAGTATTTGGGTTATTAGATTGATTCTCCTGAAACTGTTCCTGTGAAGTGATACGAGTGTGCTATTTGTGAACCCTTTCCCTCTTGAATTGTTTAAATGATGCTATGTGAACGGTTTGTGGACTTAGAAATATTTAAGAAGGGTTGTTGAAAGCGTGTTTTCATAATTTTGAATGTTTCTAAATGTTCACTAGTTGCCTGTTCGATTGTTAAGATGTTTGTAGCAACCTGCTCCTCTTTCCGCCTTCGCCTCGAAGCCTGCGCCTGCGACCCTAGGACCCTTTGCGCTTTTTTTGTGCCTCAGGCTTTTTTAATCTAGGGCTGCGATCCAATGGTGATACTGCAGCAAGCTGCTCCTGTTTTCCTAGCATATCTTCTCTTGAGGCCAAGTCAAAGTCAAGTATTCATTGTCATTTGACTTAAATCTCTTAGAAATAGAAAAAGGTTTTGTACTTGGAGAGACAGGTGTCATTTGCTTTCTGGCTTAGTCTAGTGACATATTTGCTGTAGGCAGAAGTGAAGTCCAGCTTTAATGCTAATGGTGTGTATGCTGTTTTCTAACCAAAATGTGTTGTGTAAACTCTGTTGGGGGAATTCTGTCATAAATGGAAGGGAACAATGTTAGACGAGATAGAATTTATCAAAGTACTGTGTCAGCGAAAATGACGTTTGGTGTGATCTTCTACGTTATGCTGAGTTTTGTTGAATAGGATTTCGGTGCTATCATACTTCTTGCTAGGAATTGCATGATTGCCAGTGGCTTTACCTTGTATGCTCTCCATAATCTCAAGCAATGATAAATGTGTGACTCTGAACAACTTCTTCCTTGCAACCCTTTCTTCAATTTGGTTGTCTGATCATCTAGTACTGGATATCTCTAAATTATTTTACAAAAAAGCCTGGGTGCATAAGGGACATGATTGGGTGGAGAATAGTTCAGATTTACTGCTGAATGTTCCATATGTTGCCATTTTCTTTTGAGTCCTGCAGCATGTGGAGTTGTCACTTAATCTCTTTGATTCCCTGTTGTTAAAAGCCTCACAGATTCCCTAGAATTTTTTTATAAATTTGATTCAGATATATGCCAACTGATTTTCAAATCTTGAGATAAATAGTGCATTGACTTTTTGGGATGGGTCAGTTTGCAAATTAAGACTTCTATAGATTTCTATGTAAATTCTAAAGAACTCAGACTCTTCCAGAATTTCCCCCTGATTCCTAAGACTTCTCTTGATCTCTACAAATGCCTACATATTCGTACATATTTTGAATTCCTTCAAAATTTAGCTTAGAGATAATCTCTCTAAACTTTAGATTCTAGAATCCAGCTCTTAATTTCTACATATTCTTATAGATTCCTATAAATTTTCTGCATATTGCAGATAATTGTACCTTTTTCTACAGATTCTGAATGAAAAGTCAGAAGACAGGATGGAAGTTGCAGATTAATCAAACAGGCCCTATGTGTTAGCATCACATAACACTTTGTCTTTGAGATTTAAACATACTTTCTGCAATCTGTGTAGGACAATTTTAAAAACCAAGTGATGGAGTGGTTGGGGTGGCCTTTTCTCTTGGAGTTGGAAGACATGTGCTCATTGTTATTGCTGGATTTCGGCCCTATTTTGCCTTCTTTTGGAGGATTAGACAATACATGTAATTGTTAGGAGCATTGTTTGTTTACCAATATGGGGTGTTTTTCCATTTGCTAATATGCCAGGATCTGGTGCATTCTGTGCTATCATTATTGGTTGTCTTTTCCTTTTACTTAGGCATCTGAAGCTATTCTAACCTCTAAGCATAGTCACATGAGTTGCTAATCGTTCTGGGTTGTTGAATGAGTTCGCAGTTTTGGTACGCTACTTAGAAAGGCTCCTGGATCAATCACGGAGTGAAGTTATTATTGTGCTGTTCAGGATCAAAACTTGATCGAGCAAAATAGGCTAAGTTATTAAGCTTTAAGTTTCATTGATGTCCAAGTTGATACCTCAATGGTGGGAGCACTTGTGTCTCTTACTAATGATTGAATAACTATGATTCTAAGCGGTAACTCACAATGCCATGCTAGGAGCCTTGCTTGGTGTTATGTTTAGCATGGTAGGCTGTGGTTGAAGCACCATTAAATTAGAAATGCTGGCTTATTGTAAGGGTCTGTAATCATGATGCAAAATAATCAGTGAAAGCCCTTTTATTTTGTATGGAATCTCTTTGGGATTAACCTGTGGAAAGATAGAAAGAGACCGTAATGGCTTTTCCTGCTGTTGCTAGCACTGGTCGTTGGAGCCATCAGCCCCTCTTTCAAAAAGGGTAATTCTGGATTTTTGACCCAACTGAAAATTTTTGGGTAATAACTCTTGTTTAACTAGATAAACTGATGTATTCTGGCACGTTGTACTTTCGAACTAGGGCTGTACCCTTGCAATGCTAGGATTTAAGTCAAAACAAAACTTAATCTTATTGATATTACTATATAAATTAAATTGACAAATTGCATGATTGATGCTGTATGAAAATAACCATTTTTATTTAAAAATTAACTATAGTGGCATGATTTTTTCTTTTTTTTTTTTGGTGGGTGTATATGACATGTAGTCATCTTTGAACGTAATACATAAGAGAGCTCTGTTGTTTGTAAGGTCATTGAAGTCATAGTATGATTGAACAGCCTCCTTGCTAAAATCATTTTTTAGCTAATTTTATGTTTTTCCTACACAATTCTCATACTATGTACTGCATCCAAGAAACACTCTACATTACGTAATCATGCCGCAGTTGTACCTACCTTTTTTAATTAGAGTTAACCAATATTTGGTTTAGTAGTCTCTTACCTATGTGGCAATTCCATTTGGCACCCTGACACCAGCTGAAGTGTTCTTCTACCTTGCCAAAGATTCTTAACAACCTAAATGGAGGGCATAACCCACTTGATACTGACCTGTATCTATTTGCTTCAAGCTGTCCTCTACAATTTCTAGTAAATAATCTGTGAGACTGTGTCTTTATTGTGCACTTAGGCTGTACTAACCCTGACATCCCTAGATATTGAAGTCTTTATTCTACTGATGCAAGGATGAACTGAGATTGACCTAATCCATTACCAGTTTGATTTCAGTTCTCTCAGATTGGGCTGATCAGGTTCTTCTCTTTGTAACTTCTTCTCTAATGCGTTATTTTTACCGTTCTTTGACAAAGGGACTTTTCTGAGAAAGGATAGGCTATAAAATTTGTTGAAGTCTTTTTTGTGTTGGCTGCAGTAACGGGAGATCATGATTTGTTTTTGTTTGCCGAGTGGAGAGTAACCTATTATCTACTTCACCAAGGGTCCTGCAAGTACACTAACTTAAACCAAAGTGTATCAAGTGATTCTAAAAAAAATTTGTGAACTAATCTATCATGGGCAAAAAATTGGGAGCAAAGTAAGGATCCTTCTAATGGACTTTTATACGTTCAAAATACATCCTATTCATATAGCATCTTGGAAGAATGCCAAAAGTTCCCACTATCCCAAAATAGAAGTCTTTTAAAAATTGTCACTGATGCAAGTTGAAGTGGTTTCCCACGTCCTTGAAGACTCATCTAGTTCTCCAACGCAAGATATTTTAAAATTTTACTCGTGGGATTAATTTGGCATTTTATTTTCCTTATCATAAATGAAGAACGAACAAGTTACAAACTGACGGAGTGCTTTGGATCTTTTGTTGTTGGATCTTACACATCACTTGCAACGTTTTCAATTGTGTTGAAGCCCCTCCCTCCCCCCCTAAAAAACTTAGTTTGAATGGATAGTTTGTTTATATTCCACAGAATTTCGTATCCTCTGAGCAGCACTATTCTGATTTGTTTCTTTTGTGCTTGGCCATGAATTGTTATTGCTTTGCTGTTTATGTTTCCAAAGTCATTGCTTAATGAAGGTAAACTACTTCACTGTCTTCAGCCTGCAGTTTTGGTAGTAAAGTTCTGTTTGAATGATTGTATCAGTTCAAGCTTGCAATAGATAATAGTCATAATAGACAGGCGGTGGCTTTCTTGCAAGGTCTGCAGTTGCTGCCTCAATATTGCTGTTTCGTTTTGCCAGAACTACAAAGTAAAGCAATGTATACATGTTGTTAGTAATTGAACTATCAAAAATAAGTATCACATATATTCTGTGTGATACCTAACATATTCATAGTTTATGTTACATAAGGTCAAAGTACGGGCTAATTCTCAGATGTACTGAATACTATATAACATGAAAAGTGACATTGAAATTCTCTGTGCTTATTTGTAATCAGAGTTTTTGTCTGTTTATACAGACAATCTGATCATAATATGTATTCTTTTGGCTTTCTCTATAGAATATCTCTGTCACTGTACCGGCATGTTCTCTAAATCCATTGTTCTTCAGCAATGTAGCAATGAAATCAGATACGTGTCACATCAGAAATGATCACTTAAATTGGCGGCTAGATATCAGAAATCTGGATGTAATACTAGCTGTCTTTCATGCAGATGTGCAAGGATGATTAGATCAGCAGATTATATGCTTACTTGATAGTCGTAACATACCAAGACATATCTCTGCTATCACAGCCTGTCAGTGTATGCAAGTGAGGTACTCAATTCTGTGCCTTTAGTTTCATTCAATATGTTGAGGGTACAATGGGTGCTTTATGACTTTATTTTCAGTGTCCATTGTCAATAAAAATTGAATTTACAGGTGTTGTGGATGGTTATTAAAGCAAACTGATCCTTACTTTCCCCCTGCCCCTCTTCTTTTCGAGGGTCTTAACATAACCACCAAGCTTGGTGCATGAAAGGGAAGGAAGTTAAGGTTCACATGCATAGGTGGATCAATTACTGAAACCTTTTTTTTCGTGAGCCTGCACTGTTTGGTGTCATGAATGGAGTTATCATAAGGACCAATGGCAAACGATAAATTTTATTGAAGCAATGTCACCTGCTCAGCTGATAAAAGTATTGGGGGAACCATAGAAATAATGGCCTTGCAAATAAAAAAACATAATGAAACATTAATAGGAGGAGTTGGATATGGTCATCCAGGAGGAGACTTTAATGGCCATATTGGTGTTGACGCAGGTGGGTATGTGTCGGCCCACGGGGGTTTCGGTTATGGGGAGAGAAACAATGGAGGGGTCTCTGTGCTTGACTTTGTAGTGGCCTATGATTTGTTGGTGGTAAACTCCTTTTTCAAGAAGGAGGACCACTTGGTGACCTTTAGGAGTGGCTCTGTGAGGACCCAGATTGATTTCTTCCTGACGAGGGCGGACAGTCGGAGGCTATGCAAGGATTGTAAGGTGATTCCTAGTGAGTACATAGGTTCTCAGCATAGGCTGCTAGTGTTGGATGTGGAATTAAAATGTTCGAGGCGGAGGAAGAGGAGAGTCGGGGATCCTAGGGTTAAGTGGTGGACCCTCTCAAAGGAGAACGCCGGATTTTTATCAGAGAGGATTACTGAAGAAGGTGCTTGGAGGAGGGCAGAGGACGCTGATGCAATGTGGAAAGCGATGGCAGATTGTATTCGTAGGTCGGCTACAGAAGTCCTTGGTACTTCTAGAAGGGGTGGTCACAGAATGGAGGGCGCCTGATAGTGGAACGAGGAGGTGAAGGAGAAAGTCAGGGAGAAAAAAGAGACTTCTGCGGCTTTCATGAACAGCGGAGCAGATGGAGAGAGAGATGCTAGTAGAGCTAGATATCAGACAATTAAGAAGGTAGCCAAGAAAGCGGTTGCGGTAGCTAAAAGCCTGGCCTATGATAGGTTGTACCGTAGACTGAGGACCAAGGAAGGGGAGAAGGAGGTCTTCAAGTTGGCTAGGGCGAAGGAAAGAAGAACAAGGGATTTAGATGCTGTAAGGTGCATCAGAGATGAAAATGGTAAGGTGCTTTTTGAGGATGCAGAGATCAAGGAGAGATAGCAAAGATACTTTTCCAATCTCCTCCATGGTGTAGGGATGGTAGATTCCCGAAGCATGGAGCGAGAGTGTGGTGAGAGGAGTGTGGACTCACGAGAGTGTGGTCATATCAGTAAGGACGAGAACAAAGAGACCATGAGGAAGATATGAGAAGGCAGAGGGTCTGGATCAAATACCGGTGGAAGTGTGGAAGTGTTTGGGGGAGGAAGGTTTGGAGTGGCTTACAGAGTTTCTCAATGTTATTTTTAGGACCGCTAAGATGCTCGAAGAATGGAGGTCTAGCACGGTTATCCTTTTATACAAGGACAAAGCGGATATTCAGGATTGTATTACTTTTAGGGGTATCAAGTTACTCAGTCACACTATGAAGTTATGGGAAAAGGTGATTGAGAGAAGATTGCGGAAGGATGTTTCAATTTCAGAAAACCAATTTGGTTTTATACAAGGCAGGTCGACCATAGAGGCGATCTACCTCCTTAGAAAGCTAATGGGTATGTATAGAGATAGAAAAGTGGATCTCCACATGGTGTTCATCGACGTGGAGAAAGCTTATGATAGAGTTCCGCG
>NCQT01029235.1:6683-18282 GCA_002740465.1 Stenocereus thurberi | reverse complement strand
AGGAGAATCATTAGAGCATAAATCGTCAGACTATATAATCTCATCATGAATAATCACGTCACTTCGACAACAAGCAAGTGAAGCGGGAGAAAAGTCTTGGTCCTTAAACAAACCAAATTCAGCATGGTGTTCCCCCACATCAAAGGCCAACTGTGCCCCTTCAGATTAATCTTGCAGCCCGCAACGGCCGAGAAGGACTTCCCAAGAATGATAGGGGTATGCGTATCCTCCTCTATTTCAAGGATCACAATGTCTACTGGTACATACAAATCTCCTACCTTAATGGAGACATCCTCTAAAACACCCCCAGGGTATTTCATAAAACGGTCCACCACCTACAAGGAGATGGCAGGAGGTTTCATTTCCCCTAAGTCTAGCTTTTCAAAAAGGGAGAGAGACATCAAACTTACACTTGACCCCAAGTCACACAAAGCACGATCAATGGACACATTCCATATCAGACAAGGAACAAAAAAAACTACTGCGATCCTTAAGTGATCCATGTTGAATTTAATTTGATCAAATAAAGGCAAGAAATTTATGTAGATGAGCCTAATGGTTGTTGAAAACCAATCTTTCCAAAAGAAGAACTAAGAGAGAAAGAGAATTCCTAAACAAAGAAAAGCCTGCAATGGAGAACATTTAAGGCTTCAAATAAGTAGCAAGAAAATAATTCAACCCACCCTCGAATCCTTTAAAGCCTTAGCAAAAATGATTAGACTAAAGGGAAGTCTCAAATCCCCCTCTTAAGAGGGAAAAAGATTTTGAGATTTTGAGAAAAACCACACTTTAAGCTCTCATATCATTCATCAAGTCTGAATTTTCATGGTGATAATTAGGTCTATAAATACTCAATTAGAGGGGGACTTAGCTATACATTAGTTGGGCAAGTGGCTAATAGAGTCTTATAAAATATCCTGGAAAACAAATCAAGATGCTTAAGATAATTACAATCGCTATGAGCTGTATTTTCAAGGATTTATCCTCCAGTTTCTAGAGGGCCTTGAGTAGGCTTTACTCCACCAGTAGGGGTGCCACCACTTGTCAATTCTTTCTTTATGTGTGAAGAATCACCCTAGCTAATTAATCTATTAAATTACAGCTATAACCTCTTTAATTAAGCCCATAATTAGAACCATGTATTTTTCAATTTTGGACCTACCCTTACTTGGTATTTAGCCTATAACTTCCTCAATACTTGGAGTTGAGTGCGATTCAAGACTCATTGAAAAATAGACATCTAGGATTTCCACCTATTTATAATTTATAGAAATTAGAGCTTATTTCTTAGTTAAGTTTGAGCTAGAAATAAAGCAAACTATTCTGCCTAAAAACTGTAAATGTGTTAATGCGGTGGTTTTGAAAGGATTAAGTGGTTAACTCCTTATTTAGGGCTACTAATGGCCCAACCACCTTTCTTAATCTTACTTGGACCTTCTCAAGGTCCTAAATCAATATTGACATAGGAGGACTTAGTCCTTGAACTAGGGTCAATATTGGACCAACTTCGCACAAGACCTTTAATAGTAAAAGTAGGCCCAAATTTGAAATTTGCTCCACATTAACCCCTCCCCCTTGAAGAGGATTTGCCCTTAAATCCTTGGCATTAAAGTTCTTTAACATCCCCCTTGTATACCCTTTACTATTCTTGGGTTTGAAAACACCCAAGGTACTAAGGACTCATCTCTTCTTGAACGTGTAGGAGTTGTTGAAGATCTTTGGGAGAACATCAAAGCATTGAGTAGCTCTCCTAGGCCTCATGAGCTTATTGAAGATCTCAACATACTCATCTCCAGATAACTCTAAATCTTCATGCTCAAGAGAGGTGTCACTTGTGGCTTGATCATCCTCATGTCGGCCTCTTACCAATGGGACCTTGGGGATGGATGCTTTTAAGCTCTTGCCGAGCTATAAGGGGTACCCACTCCCTCACTTGTGTTTGGCTTCGCCATTAGTAAAGCAATTCGAGGTTTGCTCTTATTAGTGGCACACTCTTCCCATGTTTCACTTTTGTGGGGGATTTTGTTACTTCCCTTCCTTAGTTTAGCATTGTGAGGTTCGGATGGAGGTAAAGGATCCAATGTGAGGCTTTTTCTATTATGCTTGAGTGTATAGGTGTTAGCACGTCCATCATGGACCATATGGTTATCAAACAACCAAGGCCTACCAAGTAATGAGTGACATGCAATAGGAAAGATGTCACGCAACACTTCACTATAATAGGGACAATTGAGAATGAAATAAGAGCTTTCCTCAAAGCGATTACCTTATTGCTTGGTCCTAACCATTGAAGAGCATATGTAGTAGGATGCTTCTAGTTGGCAATTTATAGCTGCTTAATGAGTGTGTTGGGGGCCATATTTGTGCAACTTTCACCATCAACGGTTAAATCACAAAACTTGCCTTCAATGGTGCACCTTGAGTCAAAAATGTACCGCTTTTGGCTATCTTCATAAGGAATCTTTGTGGCATGTAGGAACTCTTTAATCTGTAACAATTCTCTAACATTGGGGCTCACTAAGGTAGAACCATCAACTTCTTACTTGAATCTTCCTTAATAGCTCAAATCTCTTCTACCTTCTTGATGGTAAGGGATTTTTTGTTGGGACAATCGGCTTGAAAATGTCCAAAATCATGATATTTAAAACACTTTTTTCCTTCCAACCTTTCCAGTGGTTCTCTAACAATTTCCTTACCCATGTCAAGAGTGTTGACTTGTGGGTGTGAGGTTTCAACTTCAATGGGAGTAGAGGAGCTTTTAGTAATGGAGGTGTGAAGGGGCTTCCCACCCTTAAATTGCTTCTCAACTTTGATGGCTAGGTGGCACACATCAGCAAAGCTTAAGTGAGGTTATAATTCCACCTGGCTAGCAATACTAGGAGATAAATCCTTAATGAACATAACAATCTTGAGTTTGGATTCTTCATCTAAGCCAACCCTCATTTGGAGTTGCTCAAACTCCCTAATGTATTCTTCTACCTTTAGATTCTCTTAGTTGAGAGAGGTAATCTTGAGGTAGAGTTCTTATTTGTAAAAAGAAGCTAGGAATCTCTTGTCCATATGCTTCTTGAACTTGGACCAAATCTTTTTGGATGTGACTTCTCTAACCGTACTCTTTTTCAAATGTTCATACCACAATGAAGCATACCCCTTCAACTTAAGAATGGCTAATTTGAAGGCTTTCTCATCATTGTAATCTTTGAGTTCAAAGATCCTCTCAAGGGTTCAAGATACTTCTCCGGATTGCGATTACCATAAAATTTCGGAGCCTTAACTTTGAGATTCTGAAGGTCGTCCCTTGGATGTCTTCTTCTTATTCTTGGTCTTTCTTCCTTATCATCAAAGTCTTCATGGGAGGAAGAGTATTTGATATGAAGATGACGATCATCGCGGCCTTGTCAGTAATGCTTTCGTGGTGTGGATTCAATTTCTCGTACAATCTCTTGAGTGAGCTTCCTCATTTGCTTTTGAAGCTTTACGAGGGCACTACCTATCTCAAGGGTTTGCTCATGAGTAATGCTCTCGGCTGAGAAGCTTCTCCTTGCTAGACATAGTAGTAATTTTTGAGGTGAAAGAGGGAAAGTGATGGAAAGAAGTGAAGGAGTCGAACAAGAACAGGGACCACAGGCTGTGAGGTTCACCATGGAGGAGTCATGGTGGTTTCTGGAATGAAAAAATGTCAAAGGCACTGCCACGATCCTGTGGGTTACCACAGACTGTCTATGGAGGCGACAATCCTAGGTAATTTTCTAAATTTTTATGACTGCCTTTTTTATGGAGTTTTTAAGTTGTGCTTAGTTTAGGAGTTACATTTAGGCTATTTTAGGGTTCTTTGTGGGCTAGATATGAGATTTAGAGAGGGAGAACTAACAGGAAAGGTAGCACAGAAAGGTAGAAAATTTAGGCAAATCAAAACACAAGATTGATGGATTTGCTTCTTACCATGATGAAGGAACATTTTGTTCTGATGCCATTTGATACGGAAGGAATTACTTTGATACCAAATGATCCATATTAAATTTCATTTGACTAAATACAGGTAAGAAATGTATGTAGATGAGTCCAATGGATGTTGACGACCAATCTTTCCGAAGAAGAACCAAGAGAAAAAGAATTCCCAAATGAAGAATAGCCTCTAATGGAGAAGATGCAATGCTTAAAATAAGTCACAAGAAAATAATTCTACCCACCCTCTAACACTCTAAAACCTTAGCATTAAGGATTCGAATAAAGGGAAGACTCAAGTCACCACCCATCTAAGAGAGATAATGATTTTGAGATTTTGAGGAAAACCAAGCTTCAAGATCTTAAATCATTCATCAAGTTGAATTTTCATGGTGGTAATTGAGTCTATAAATACCCAATTAGAGGAAGAATTAGCTGTACATTAGTGAGGTAATTGGGCCAATAGGAGGCTTACAAAGTATCCTAGAAAAATAAATCAAGATTCTTAAGATAATTACAATCACTTTGAGTTATATTTTCTAGGATTTGTCCTCTAGTTTCTAGACGGCCTTAAGTAGGCTGTACTCCACTTATGGAGGTGCTGCCACTTGTTAATTCTTCCTTTATGTGTGAAGAATCGTCTTATGGTAATTAATAACTAATGTTACAGCTGTAAACTCTTCAATTAAGCCCATAATCAGAACTGTGATTTTTCAATCCTGGACCGACCCTTGCTCGGTATTTAGCCCATAACTTCCTTAATATTTGGATTTTAGTGCGATTTAGGACTCCTTAGAAAATAGATATTTGGGGCTTTTGATTCATGTATAATTCATAGAAATTGAGGCTCATGCTCCAGGTTGCATTTGAGCTATAAATAAAGAAAAGTATTCTGGCCAGAAACTATAAATGAGGTAATGAGGTGGTTTTGGGAGGATTAAGTGGTTAACTCCTTATTTAGGCATATTAATGGCCTAACTGCCTTTTCTTAATCTTACTGGGACCTTCTCAAGGGTTACAAGTTAATATTGAAGTAGGAGGAATTAGTCCTTGACCTAGTATCAATACTGGACCAACTTGGTTCAAGATCCTTACTAGTGAAAGTAGGCCCAAGCTCGGAATTTACTCCACATCATTAAGTTTGGCAAGCATCTTTTTTTTGATCGTGGCACAACAATCATTAGTCAAGCCATAGTTTCATGGTCTTCTAGCTTTCTTTTGTTAGATAAAATTTCCTTCAAAGACTTAGCATAAGAAGGCATTTGAGATAAGGCATCCGTGAATGGAATGTTAAAGTAAAGTTTCCTAAGGACCTCTAAAAACTTTCCAAATTGCTGGTCAAGCTTGTTCTTAGCCATTCTTTGAGGGAATGGCAAAGGCAGAGTAAAAGGTTTCGGGAAAGTCTGCTTAGGACTTTTAGGAACTTCATTAGATGTATTAAGATTATCATCTATCACATCTTTAGAGGGAGTATACACCTTTTTCTTAGCAATCTCATTATTCACATCATGCAAGGGCTCATAATTGCTAAACCCTTTAGGTCCTCAAGTTATTTGCCCCCTTATAAAACCATGACATTACTCCCTAGTGTTAAGGTTAGGCTTACTTGGGTGTCTACCTGGGGATGTAGATGAAGAGCTAGCTTGTTAGGCAATTTGGTCTTCTAACATTTTATTATGAGTACTAAGCACATTAACCTTAGAGGCTAATTACTTAATATACTCATCTTGCTTTTGTTATGCCAAAAGCTTACTCTACATCATGGCTTCTAAGTTAGACTTTTGAGGGGCTTGTTGGGGGTTACAACGGTCTTTGAAATCCAGGGGGTGATCTAGAATTCCTTTGAGACATATGAGGTGGGTTAGACCTATATGATAAATTAGGGTGATTCCTCCAACCTGGATTATAAGTATTTGAAAAAGGGTCATTGCTCGATCTAGGGTTGAAATTGTTGACATAATTTACTTCCTCACTAGCATCTTGGGCAAATTAACTCACAACTTAGCAATTCATAGTCAAATGTCAATAAGAACCATAAATTTCACATGATAGGGAAAGGGCATTGCAACTAGCAGAATTTACCTTCAAATGGTCCAACCTTTGAGTCATGACATCTACTTTAGTAGAAACTAAAGTAAGAGCGTCAAGTTTTAACTTACCTCCAACCCTTTTGGGTTGGCTTCTCTCATTGGGCCATTGGTACTTATTGAACGTCATCTCCTTAATCATGTTATAGGCCTTATCCTCTGTCTTGTTTATAAGGATGCCACCGGCCACCCTTCTATGGTAGACCACACCAGTTAAGTGATTCCATTGTGAAAGGTTTGAACAATCATTGACCTTTGGAGTCCATGATAAGGGCATAACTACAACAAATCTTTAAACCGCTCCCAAGCTTCAAAGAGTGTCTCATCCTCCCTTTAAGCGAATATGGTGATTTGATTCCTTAGACTTGCCATCTTGCTAGAAGGAAAGAACTTGGTAAGGAAGGCCTTGGTGAGCTCATCCTAAGTGGTTATCGACCCCTGACGCAATGAATTGAGTTGCGCCCGCACCTTGTCACTTAATGAAAAAGGAAACAATCGAAGTTCTATGGTGTAGATTGAAACTCCATTGAGCTTTAAGGTATCGCTCACATCTAAAAAGACTGAGAGGTGTAGATTGTGATCCTCCATCAGGGTGCCTCCAAGTTATGCTTGCCACACCCTGGATATGAGAGCTAGTTCAGCTTAGAATTATAAGCTTCCACAATTGGCCTTGCAATGCTTAAAGTGATGTCGTGAACACCCAGGGTAATGAAATCCCAAAGTGTCCTTCGTTGATCTCCTCCATCTCCTGTCATTTTTGGAGAGGTTTCGCGAGCCTTAAGCTTTTGCTCCCCTAGCCTTAGTTTTTTCTACCTCAACCAAAAAGTCCTTTCTATCTCAGGATCAAATTCGAAAGGGAAGGGACTTCACATAAAATAGGGGAAGTCCTACAAGAGCCACCACAACCACTACCAAAGCAAATCAAAATGACAATAAAAAAAGACAGTCCATCTTTAAAGGACTAACTCAATGTTCGACAAATTGTTCCTCGGTAATGGTGCCAAGTGTAGGTATTGTGGTTTAAAATATAGTTCCCACAGAGGCCAATGCAATCTATTGAGTTTATCCTTCTAAAATGCTAAACACAATGAATTTTGAGTTGGGATGTTTTCTAATACTAATCTATCGCACCTTAAAATGTTAATTACTGATATGAGACTTCTATTAGTTAAAAACGCGAAGGATTTATTTTACCAACAACAAATTAGATCCGATGACTCTACTTTGGGTGAATCAACAGACAATAATCATGACTAATTCAATTCTTTCTTTCAAAGCAAACTGAATTGTTTAGACTAATCAAATTGTCATTCTTTCAAAGGTTCTTGAATTAGTCCAAATTAAGAATCTAGTTGTTTATTTTCATCTCAAAATGTAACTTTCTCTCACAAATTACTAAGTTGAATCTAATCTTGTCAATTCAATATCAGATTTCTCCTTTCAGTACTTCACCTAACTAATTAATAATTTGCAAGCAATTTTGGCCTAAATCATTCACGATATTCTCAACGCAAGATAGATTGAAACATTTCAAATAGATTAAACATAATATTGACAAAATTAAGAATCTAATTTCATTGTTTAGCTAACAAATCCCCAAAGAAGAGAAAAACTACTCATTTATGTTTATTAAGCTAACAAAAGAGATTAAACAAAATATCAAAACAACCTAGAACAATTCTAATGGAACTCAAAGAGTATGGAGAAGAAATTGCTTAGCAACAATCGAGTTTCTTGTTGATTCTTCAATCTTCAAGCCCCCAACTTGCAAATTGCCTTCCTTCCGATCTTCTTCTAGCTCCAAAAATGAATAAAACAACAACTATTTGAGAGATGTCTGAGATAGAATGATAGGTCTTTTTCTTACAGCTGAGTACGCCTTGACATAGCCACAAAGCAATCTCAACCACAAAACCAAGAAAAATGAATAGTTGCAGCTGTTACAAGCCTGCGATAGACCATGGTCTTCACCACGGTCGTCTGTGGAAGCCTATGTCTTGGTTTATTGACCAACACTGCCGCAAGCATACGGGTGTTTGTAGTATAGATAAAAGATATCATTCATCAGGGACTCAAGTAATCTATCGAGCCTAGTCTTATCAAAATATGCTAAGCAAAACTCTATTTTAAATGGATTCGATTAATAACTGCAAATAAACTTATCTAAATCAATAAGAGAAAAATGTCTAGGAATTTTCGCAGTTATGGAACAAAATTGGATCAAAATGAATAAACATGTGCTATTCTCTAATTGGTTAATTCCGAGGAATTGCAATCTTATCAAGAAACTTGATCTATTCCTTTAAAATTAATCAAATTGGCCTAAACTGATCAAATGTCATACTTTCAAACTAATTTGATTTATTCCAAGTTTAATATATTCGATTACTTACTGGCCCTCTTAATATATAGATCTCTCTTTTGAGATGAAGTTATGCTAAGCCTATTCAAGCAGTCCAATTGCCAAATATCGTCTTTGAAATGTTCATTCGATTGTTTGAAGTGTGCAAGTAAATTTTGGCCAAAAATAAACTCACAACATATCAAACACTTGATAGAACAAAATCAAACCAATCATGAAAATAAGCATAATTCCTCGAATCAAAACATGATCTAATAACAATTCCAAAAACTACTAAATTCCTAGACTAAAGAAACTACTCAGACATGATAATAAACGAACCAAAAAGATCAGCAAAATCTTAAGCGAAAGGGACTTGACTGAGATGACCTTCACCAAGGGCTTCAAAACCACCTTAGGATTAAACTCTCACACACTCAAACTCACACAAAACTAAACAAAGAACAAAATTTGAGAGAAAACAAACAAAACTGAACTAGGCTAATTCTACTTGCTTGCTTTGGATTGCCACTAAAGGGTAAATGCTGGGTAAGAAGACTAAAAATCTTGCAAAATACATAAAACAGCTACACCCAAGCATAAATCGAGAATAGGAGAGTAAATAACACTATTAACTACAAAATTCTCCTAAAAAGGTGGCAAAACAGCCCTAAAAAGATGTACATATATGGCACTTATCAAACTCTCCCATGCTTAAACTGTTGCTTATCGTCAAGTAATGTAAGGATTAAAGATATATACAGCCTCCTCAGGATAGATATAGATAACATTCAAATGGCAAGGATAATCCATGGGTAGCCAACAAAGATGGAAAAATATCATTAATAAATAGAATAGGGAATGAAATTTTCCAAAAACTTTCTATAAACCATAATACAAACTTGAACCAATCATCCCCCAAATTGTCAAATACAATAATTCTAGTATATGAAATGAATAAGAATAGCAAGGCCGGTAGAACCTCACTATAGTTTTGTGGCACTCAGCACTCATGTGTTTTGACAATGTATATATGTGAAGTTTCTCTGAATTCTTATTTCTTAGACACAAATCTACCATAGGCTTGACAAGGTTCTCAAATTCACCACCACTAAGATGCAAATACACTAGACAATCATGAGGACTTTCATAGAGATGTAATGGGGCTTAGGGTAAAGGTGAGAGGGGAGCAAATATTTTTGGACATGAGGAGCTAAAAGCCATAGACTAAGAGCTTAAACAATTCCAATGCATCAAACTACATCCTTCTCGAACCTTATCAACTTATCAACAAAATAAATCCCAAGTGAAAAGAGATAGAGTCGAAAATCTCTAACACCGTTCATTCCCACCAAGGCAAATCACTTTCTTCGAATTTTTTTCTTTTCTTTTCTTTTTTTTTAATTCTCTTTTTTTCCTTATTTTCTGCTTTTTTTTTTCAAAGAAGAATAGCCAAGGAATTTTGTAATGAACTTTAAAATCGAACATTTCTTTGAACTTTACACAATAAAATAAGAGATTTATCAAATGTTTGCATCCCTATACCAAACAGCCAAAATTCATTAAAGAGAATAACAATCCACCTTGCTAACGCCCTATCAAACTTGATGTAAAAGAATGTAATGCTCCTCTAGCCTTAGCTTAAGGGTAAGACAAGTATTTGGCCATGGGCTAAACGTTGGCGGTTCAGATCAAGAAAAACTGTTAAAGGCTTAAAGACGCTAGCAAAGGATACAATACATAACAAAGGTTGCTATTTGGCCGTGGGTTTCAAATACATCAAAGAAAGAAAAATACCTCAATTATATTGCCTAAATGCATATGTGAAATGTGATCTTGAATGAGAATCAAGGCATGTTCTGGAGAAATGATGTCAATGAAGAGTCAGACATGAAAGAAAATATAAGACTAATAATGATAAACAGTCTCTAAAAGCTCAAAGTCTCATGGGACATCTACAACAGTCAAAAACTAGCTTACTAGCACACACATGCCAAAATTTCATGTACAGACTCATGGGGAAAATCAATTCGCATTTAATATATGGTGAAAACATGGAATTTAGTTTGAAAATTCATTCGTAAACTTTTATACACAATCTAGGCTAATCAAAAGATCAAACTAACGAAAGAAAGCTACTAAATCTGTAAAGATCATCATCAGAAGATTTTTTTTTCCTTTTTTTTGGCTCCTACAAACAATGCAAACTAAAATGCAAAAGAAACTAACAAAAGAAAGAAACTAAAATGCAACCTAGAAGAAAACTAAATGCAGTACTAGAACTAAACTAAAATAAAAACGACAAAAACTATCACTAAAAATTTATACAAAATAAAAACAGACACACCAAACAAAAACAGGCATCAGACGTCAAATATAATAACTAACTCCCCCATGATTGAATCACACATTGCCCTCAATATGGGTATATCATAGTAAGAAGAAAAGGGGAGTACCAGAAATCAAAATCAGAGAGGAGGAAGTGGAGGAGGATGGGGTGAGTGTCCATAGGAGATATGCCAATCTCATCAGGTTTCTAGACATGCCCTATAGTCTTGGAAATATTGGGTATGGGAAGCAAGCAACCCACGAAGCTCATCATGGCACTCTTGGACAAAGTCCAGAAGAGCAGCGCTCTCTGAAGTAACAAAAGCTCGAAGGGAAACTTGTTCCTCTTGAATTGTAATAACCCGACCCTAACCTATGTTTATTTATTTAAATCATATTTATTTATTTAATTAATCATGTTTATTCATGTAATTAATCATATTTATTGATTTAATCACTCATGGTTATTTGTTTAATGAAATCATGTTTATTAATTCAATTACACCCAACTTATATATTTATCGAATTACCTTATGTTATCTAAATGTTTCACTTTCAATTATCATATTTAAGCATCCCGTTTGGAGGATATCTCATTTGGGTCCCATTTTACAATTCAAGTTTAATTGATTGTTAACTAAAGTTTCATTGATTGATTAAATTTCAGGTGAATTGATAGTATGCCTTGATAATTATGATTGAGCGCTAAATTATTTTCCATGCCGCCACAAAATTTTAAGTTTTAGCTATGCAAAAACTTGGGCCCGAATTTATTTATTTTGGCCCAATTAATTGGGCCCCAAATTTGGGCCCAATTCCTAAATTATATTTATTTATTTAATTATCTCATGTTAAAGATTTTCTCAAATATATTTATCGCATTTAATCATCCCGGTGG
>NCQT01028555.1:0-13437 GCA_002740465.1 Stenocereus thurberi | reverse complement strand
TGCCTTACTAAAACTACCACTATAATGTTTGCAGAGTTTTTCTCCTTCTTTGATTTTGAGTATCATAGTCCAGTGCTCATTGCTAATATCTGTCTCAAGAACTAAATTATTTCCTTCATTAGGAAAATTAAGGATAGAAAGATTTTTATACATCTTTTTGAAATTTTGAACAATTTTTATATCATTAATGGTTCATGTCCAACTTACTTCTTTTTTGAGGTTCTGCTGCAATGGTTTTCTTAGTTCAGCTAAATCTTTAATGAAATCTACAGCATAAGTAAGGCATCTAAGAAACCTTTCAAACTGCTTCCTATCTTCAATTTTTTCAGGAAAGTTTTTTATTTTTTCTAAAATTTATTTTTGTAAAATGATTTGTCCAGTTTTTATCTCAAGACCTAAGAATTCAATTTCTTGTTCAACATAAATGTAATTGTTCTTATCCAGTATAATACCATAATCAATGCATCTTAGGGTGATGACTAAAATATCATCTTTATGCTATTCCATGGTTTTGAAAAAGACAAGGATATCATCGATGTTATCCATTCTTCGTTGAAGATGTTATCTATTCTTCGTTAGAATATTTGAGGTGCCATTTTAAGATCAAATGACATTACTATCCATTCATAATATCCTTGAGGGGGCACTAAATGCAGTTAAAGAAATGCTTTCCTTATCCATCTTTATCTGTCAATATTCTTTCGAGAATCAAGAGGCTCATTGAATTCTGTTAAAAAAGACTGTTTTATTAGAAATATAATATCTATCAAAGACAATATTATCATTAAGCTCTTTGTAATTGATCACCATCCTTGCTTTTCCTCTTTTTTCTTCTGCATAATTTTTTACCAAGAAAGCGGGACTGATGTGAGAACTCTTGCTATTCTTGATTAATCTTTTATCCAGAAGTTCTTTGATTTTTTATCAAATTTCTGGATATCCTGGTGTGTATGCACTATTTGTTTGACTCAGATAATAGTGTTGGAGTTTAATAGAATAATTTTAGCAAATGTTTTGTCTTTTTCAAAACTTTAGTGGATTATTAGAATAGAGTTCTTTGCATAATTTTTTCTGTTGTTCGACAATTTGCTCTTTAATAGATAAATCAAGTAATAAAATTATTAATCCTACCTCTCATTATGTAGGCATTACCTTCTCACCACGTTGGCTGCGTATAAATTTAATTTTCTAATGAATGTAACCCTTACTTAATTTTTCAATAGAAACTGAGTAACCATTAATTGTGAATATTATCTGGTTTATGATTTGTGTGCACGGAGAATATAATCTCTAAAAATTATTCTCAATAATCATATCATGAGAGGGTTAACCAGTAGCTCATAAAACTAGTATAATTCATTAAACTCCCTCTAATTTTATGGATAACTCTTCTATTGCTTCATTGTGACTCATGATGCTATTATCTATTATCCTCACTTGTAAAGGATTTTTAGCTTTTTTTTCACATAAACTCTACAAGTAATGATCTTTTCCCAAAGCATACAGAATAACTATCATCTATGTAGGCACATAACTCATATTTGTTATATCCTTCTCAACACACCTTTTTCAAGATATAAATGCTATTAGGATTTCTATTGATCGCTTCATAGTGTATCTCCATAGTCATATTTTTGACTAATTTATCTTCATAGATTGGTTCACTAACAGTTCTAGTTTTGTACCCAATAACATTTCTTTCTAGACTCATACTTCGATCTACACTGGATATTACATATTCAAAACTCATTCTACTCATTTCATTGGTTAGGCTAATTGTATCATATTCTTTAAGCACTTCTTTAACTGATGAAGATCCTTCTCTCCAATCTGATCTTGTACTCATGCTTCTTAATAATTAGGATTCAATGGTGATTTTGCCCTCCTCATCGATTTTATTATATTTATCATGTCAATCTTTGTAGGGTTGGCGAAGTTAGATATCAGTGAACGATCAATCTTTATCTCTTGTGGACTGGATTTAATCCCCTGGATTTTTTATATAGGGTTAGGGCTTTCAAATTTTTCTGCCTCTAGTATGGTGACCTTAGTGTTTGGATCTATAGTGTTATCTAATTTGTAGATAATTTTTCAGAATATCCTTAATGGATATCCTCCTCTTTTCGTGTTCATTCCAACTGCTTTATCTTAAGGGATGGGAAGTTTTTAGCAAATTCATCTTTTAGACTCACATATTATTCAGGTCTATAATTGAACCCTATCGACCCGTCACATAAGTTAATCTTTATCCTCATAATAATTTAATCATTGAACTTGGTATGCCTAATATCACAGAGTAAAGTATAGAGATCAATATCTTTACGGTAATATTATAATGGAGTGATTTGAACTTGGATACCTTCAACATAGATATATCTATAATTTCTATCTTTGTTATATGTAAGGATGTTTTTCCAATTAATGAGATTAACTTATCCCATATCATACTCACAATCTTTGATTTCGAGATCTCCTACTATCATCTCACATATGTATTTGCTTTTTAATTAAAAGATGGACTTTCTATAGATCATATCTTTCTTGATTATAGGCAAAACTCAATCTCCTTCGACTTCCTCGTTATTATTTTTTACAACAAACTCTTTTCCTTGAAGACCACCAAGAGTAATTGAGCTACTTTCTATCATATGACTTGTTTCTTCATAATCACTTTCTTCATATTCATTGTCAATTATAATTTCAACAATCTCTTTGTTGTTACTTAGGGCCAAGCCTAATGCCTCATCTACAGTAGGCTCAATATAATTTAGGCTACCTAAGGTTTCAATAAGCTTGTTATTCTTCCTATTTTTGTATTAATTAGCATAATATTCTACTTCTCTGCATGCCCAACATTTGTAGTTATTTTTTTTGCAGGACAATAAGCTGCTTTTCTAAAAAATCTTTGTTTTTTAGGACTTGATTTATTATAATAATTTCTTCTATATTTCTCATCCCTTTGCTTCTTAAAGCTCTTTTTCTTATAGAATTTTCTTTTTCTTCTTCTTTCATATTCTTTTCCCGGTGGGTGAGGTGAATCCCACCAAGTTGGGAATTGCTTCTTAATTTTCTTTTGCTTTTGGAGATCAGGACATTGATCATTGACCCATTTAAGACATGCAATGTACTTTTTATTAATTATGGAATTTATCGGATATGACAATTTGTCATAAAATATACCAGGATTAGTCTCATTATGCACAATTTTATAATAATATTGACTAATTTCAATAATATAATTTTTCAGATATCTCATATCCCATAGTTCTATATTATTAATCTTTCTCTGCCATTCTCTTGCCTTTATTCAAAATCAAGTTTTGTACCGATAAATTCGATTTCAATTTCTTTGCATAGCATTCAAATATAGCAGCTGGTGTTTCCATTATTCTTAATGTAATTTTACCTTCATCAGTTAATGAATCATGCCAGTCAGCTACAGTGGCAGAAAACTATGCTCGATGTAATTTAGAAATTTGCAGCAGGCCATATAGTATTAAGGTTTAGGACACTTCATTTCTCTTTTCCTATGTTCAAATATTTCTTTTTTATTCTGAGCCCCATTTATATTTAAGATATATCTCGTCTGACTAATTGGAGTAAGGCCAACTTCTTCGATAGTTATAGTTTTTCTTGGGATGACCCCAAAAAAAATTAGTTGTTCGTACTACTGGAACATATCTTGGTCTTAAGAAATGAGTATTTCTCCTAGAAGGTTCATCAAATTCCTCCAATTTAGGAACAATATTGTTAACCACATTAGTCTCTATTTCTTCTAAGTCGAGTTCTTCTTCAATTTCATAAATCTCATTTTCAACAGCTATTTTACCATATTTTTTATCTAATTTTCTTCTAATTTCTTCTAAAGGTAACACATTAAAATCTTCTAGTTTAATGAAGTTCATCTATTGATACATTTCTTCTTCTAAAAACGTATTATTTGTCACTTCATTGTTATCAGATAAAATGTCATATTTATCACTAATTGCGCCCTTGATCTTATTTAATTCTTCTGGATTCTGTTATTCTTCAAACATATTCTGTGGTTGTTTGAGGGTATACTGCTTATACTCTATCTTCTTCTTCTTTTTCTGTTTTTTAGCCTATTTTTCACCTAAGCTTTCTCCTACTGTTTTTGGATTTTTATATCGTGCAAAGGAAATGAAATCTTATTTTTTGAATTTTGGAGAGGATATTTACGCTGAAATGGAGTACTAATATTGAAAGTAGCATTTCCACTATGTCTTATTTCATTTACTAGAGAAAAGTGAATTATCGATATTTGATTCTTAAACTCCTTCACTTTGATCTTAATTTTAGCTAATTCTGCTTTTAATTCTAAAACTATATCATTGATGTAGTTTAATTGAGATACTATTGGAGACAGGCCTTCCGGTGAGTGAATAATATGTGAATAATTTGGTCCAAGGCAAGCAGGTGATGATTCTGACATTAATCACAGTTAATTAACTTAATTAATCACAGTTAATTAACTTAATTAATCATTAATTAGTCTAATTATCTTAATTATTTTTGTCACGTGGTTCTGATACTACTTGAAAGAGGACGTCGAGTAGTATTTATGAGCAAAAATCACATGCACAAATTTTTATTTCTCGAAAGCAAGTTTTTAAGGATTTAGGTTAGAAGTGCAAATATAATAAACTTAGGGTGCTTTGTGCAATTTGAAAAAAAATAAGTTTTGTCGACTTTGGTCTCAATAAATGTTTACCCAAAGTTGGATGGACTATTAAATATTTATCAGAAAATGTGAGTCTGAAAAATTATATGCCATGATCTCGATGGTCCAAAAGATAATTTTTTCTAGCATGCTAGGTATCGCTAGATGCTTGAATGGAAACCAAAGCAACATGAAGGGAAGATGAATGAATAGAATAGATGCCGATATCACTGGTACCCTCCAAAAGGGTTGTTCCCATGATCCTGTCCTTAATATGCACAAAAGAAGCATCAAAATTACGTATAGAGTTGTTATCATGACATAATCGTTTAACAAAAAGTAAATTAAATTTCATACTAGGAACATGAAGAATAACATTAAGGACAAGCAGGCTAGCAGAAGTATTCAATACTACACGTCTAACATGCGATATAGATAATTTAGCTCCATTACCAACAATAATATTAGTTGTAACCTCATAAGTAGATTTATTAGAAAGTATACCTTTAGATGGTATCATGTGGTTTGGAGCACTAGAATCAGGGCACCAAGTGATATCATGAGCCTCACCAAACTCAATTGAGGCTAGGGCATTCAGAGTTGGAGGTGGAAGTGGATGAGGACAGCACTAGACACTAGCGAGGACAAAAGGTTGTGGTACGGCCTGGTTGAAACCATAATTGATAAACAACTTGCGAGGGATGGGGACACGATAGTACTAATAGTAGGACATTACTTAGAATTAATGAAAGCTACAAGAGCAACATTAACAATACTAACACGTATGATCAATGGATATACCTAATGCAGACTCATTGCGTCCAATAGTTGAAGCATTCGTCCACCGCCATTGCCACATTCTGACCGCCACCACGATTTCTACCACGACGTCCCTCGTCCCAGTCACCATGTCCCCCCTATTGTTATTGTTGGGATTCAAAGGAGTGGTAGAGGTAGAGTTAGCATCATGGGTAGAAGTAGAGTTTGCCAGAGCCATGAAGGCAGATTGACAGAGAACCAAAGAGGGGTGCTCACAGAGATGCAAAAGATGCTACTCATTTAAAATTAGCTTGGACCACAATTCATCAAAGGTGAAATGTCCTCCAAAACATGTGGCAGTAGTCACCAAGGTTTCATATGTTCCATCAAGACCGAATAAGGTGTACGGGAGTAACTCTTGATCGGTTGAGGGAGCATTGAGAGCATTTAAAGAATCAGCGGTGACCTTGATCTCATAGAGATAGGCATCCATGGTTTGACTATCATGTTTTCACCACAAACATTGGTGGACGAGGGATAGAGCCATCCACAAACCCTAGAAGATTATAGGCGACAAGATCTGCTACAAACTGGTGCCGTCAAGTTAAATAATCCTCAAGCCCTATAAGGGGATTATTAACAATAGGTGATCCTATGGGAATCAAAGTTGATGGGAGCTAGGAGGAGGCGTACCCGCCATGGAAGGAGAAAAATCGAAGCTGAGAGAGAGAGAGAGAGAGAGAGAGAGAGAGAGAGAGGAAGAAGGTTTCCATGCTATGCATGGGGCTAGGGTTTGGCAGAGAACTAGGGCTCCAATATTCATGCACACTATTCGAAAAAGAGAGTGAGGAAGAGAGTGGCTATGAGAGGCAGGAAGGAATAATTGGTAACGGTAGAGGGCTAGCAATAGCAGTGTGTGGAAGATGGTCGTAACATATGGTGGACGAGGATGGATAGTCATAGCTTGGTGGAAGAGCACAGGTTGGAATGCCAATGGTTGGATCCTCAAAGGGATTAGGGCTCAAAGGGACGCTAGCATGACATGTTGAGTAATGAGATGGTGGAGGGGTATGCGGGCTATTGGTGGTTGGATGGCAGAAGATTTTCGGTGGACGTGTTATCCTTGAGACCAAAAGCAGACCGCGGCAGGATGGTCATGGTGGACAGTCTAGGGGTGAAAGCAAACACCAAGAAAAGGTCACAGATTCAGGCTTGGCGACAGTGACTTGAGGTGCACGTCACAGGTGGCTAGTGTTAGGATTTTCCATAGGCAAAGGCTCTAAGACCATGTAACACAATTAGGAGGAGAATAGACTCACCAACTTGGAGGCCCTGGGTCAATGTATATATTGAGAGAAATATTACAAAAGTACATTAGTGCCCTTGGAGTTAGGGTTTCCTCTATTATCTTCATCTATAACAAGTGCTTGTTGTAAATTGAATTATGCCTCTCGAGAATCACAACTTATACTGTAGAGCATGAATTATAGATCCATGCCATATGTCAATAGATGGCCGGATGAAATACAAAAATTAGAGGAGGGTTTAGATAATTAAAAAAAGGAGAGAAAAAGAGATGCAACTTTCCAGATTATCTTACTAACTGGTTCCCAGATCACAATATAATTTATACAGGAATTAGGACTCAACTTTTTTTTTTCCCCTTTTTTCACATTTATCTCGAAATGGCGAGTACACCGAGCAGCTCAACTTAGGATTAATAACAAAAGAGCATAAATCAACCTTTACAGCCATTGACAGTAAAGCAAACAAAGATTAGCTGACTTGACAAGTGTTAAAGCTTGAGGATTAATAACAAAATAGCATAAATCAACCTTTACAGCCATCGACAGTAATCCAAACACCTAACCATATCAGAATCAGTGGAGTTATATAGCTAAGGGCATTTCCCAGGCTTGACTGCATTGATCCACACACTACATGATCTCTAAGGAGCGAGGGCAATATTATGTCTTCTTGATAAAATTCAGTGCAGACTTTCCCATTAATATGATTTACATATTCATGAATAGAAAAGGAACATCAAACATAATGATAGATCTAGATGTTTAAAATAGAAGAGTCAATCTATTAACGTCATCACTAATGTACAATATTTATAAAAAAAGAAAGTATATGATACATATTATATATGGTAGTCTATTTTGTGCAAACGTTCCGTTTCTTTTTTATTTTCTCCAAATGTTCCATCTCATATTTCTACACTAGCAGAAGTTAGCAAGCAATAGTAATATACTCCACTTTTTTACCCTACAAAAAAATTATGGTACCTCTACTACTATATTTGTTAATTCTTTGCTACTTTTTCTACTTTGAGTTCGATACATAAATTGAACCGAAATTACAGAACATTACGATTACGTAGCATTTATTATAACCTTTGATTACAGAGGATAGATCATCAGCACTATGTAATAAAACAAAAAAAAGATTGAGACATAAAGTGAAGATGTCAAACATGAAATACAGTTATAAATAAGCAATATGCACCAGTTAATCACACTAAAAGGGGAAAAAAATAAATTGCATCAAGTTCAAATCAATCATTAGGGCCACGTTAAAGAAAACTCTGCACTAAGAACACATTGCAACTAAACAACTGAAAAAATAAATAATAACAATAAAGAAAATTAAAGAGACTAGAATTAGACCAAATTAAAAGTCTAATTCCAAATAAGAGAGGGAGTGAGAGAGAGAAATTTGGGCTTGGGTACATTTAATTTAATTTTATATTACTTTTCTATCAAACTCCAACTTTATAGTTATACTTCTAATATTTAAAGAAATTAAAAATGTCCATATGGGGAATGGATATATTTAAAATGTATCTATAATTTTTTAAACCTAATTTAGGGGTGTCTATATATGTACCAATGAATTCTCATTTAAAATAGCTTATTAGATTTATTTTTTTTTTTTGGGAGAGGGGTGTCCATGGACACCGCTCCCCCATGAGTAGATCCGCCCATAATGTCAAAGTGTGCTATTGTCAAAGATTTGACTCTTCCCTCCATCATTATATTATAATTGTATTGTATTACCCTTTATAACTCTTTTATACCTTAAAAAAATCAAATAAGACTTACAACTATCTAAGAAATTACTTAACATTTCATGCAAAGCAAGGGATGGGGAAAGGGGAAAAATAATAAAAAAATATCTCTTTAGAAGGAAATAATCACTTTTCAATTCTCTCTTAAAAGTCATAAAATTAGATTAACCTTGAAAAATATGAAGTGTTGTCTGAGGCTTCCATAGGTGACAGTCGTCTGAGGCTTATATTGGTGACAGCCCGACACATCTATCATGTTTTGTCTTTCTAAACAAGACCATGCAAAGGAACAATTAAAGTTCGTGATTTTCACAATCCCTTTTGGGTGCCAAATGTAGATAGAGCTTAGTCAATCCAATAATTCCTTTCAAATTCAAATCCACAAGAGTATTTAAATTGGTTAAAAATAATTAGTTAATTATCCTAAAATTAAAACAGAGGCCCATTCATTTTTATTTTCTCTTCACTTTTTAGCTGCTCTCACCCACACCCTATGATGATCTTTTCCAAACTAGGAAAAAAAAAAATTCAGCATTTGATCAACAATAACATAAGCATAAGCAAATCGAAGATTCATTTCTCTCATTTACAAGATATTATAAAATGAATATTGAATTCCACTCATTATGATATATCATAAGCCATGTAAGAGCTCCTTTCTTACTTCAGCAAATCTCATCATTCCTTTAGGCTGCATTTGGACCTTGAAAATTTTGGTGAAAAAAAAAATTGAAAAAGTTACTTTTTTTCTTATATTTGGTTTAGAGAAAATCATAAAGAAAAAAAAAATATGGAGCAAAGTTAGGTGAAAAAATTGTTAGAAACAAGTAATAAAATTTTTCTCATAAAATTGTGAGGAAAGTTTGAGGAAAATTTCCAACCTCCTCCAACCTTACATTACTTAGATAACATCAACATGATTGAAATGGTTCATTAATATTCAAATTTCTCATCCAAATTCTTATAGTTTTTCTTCAATCCAAGCAAGAGAAAAAAGTTATTTTTTTTCACTTTTTTTCTTTACATTTTTTTCCTTCAACTTTTCTTTCTACCAAATTTTCTAGGGACCAAACGGAGCCTTAGTGCAAGCTTTCATAAATAGTAAGTAGAAAGAAAGATCTTTAGTTAACAAATGTCGATGAAATGGAGCAAAGTTGACCACCCCAGTCACTTCTATATAAGCTCCTTTGATCTTGTGCATTATACAACCATCACAATCTGCATTTACAAGTATACAGTAGAGATACGACAAGAAGGATACTATGGAGAAAACAAGAATGAGTATAGCCATTGGTCTTGTGCTAGTTGTGATTAGCAACGCCCTAGTTAATAACACAGAGGCTATCAAGTTTAGTCCAGGTTGCTTTGCCAAGTGTCTTGTTCTTTGCGTCCCTTTTAAAAATCCCTTCATGTGTGCTGCTGATTGTACTATTAAGTGTCTTGGATCTAAACTACATATTTCAAGTTCAGAAGCTTGGAAAGATAAGACTGGTGACTTTTGTCAAATTGGTTGTGCCATTTCTACTTGCGCTAGTTTAATGGCAAATGAAAACCCAGGTAAATCACTCTGTCTTACTTTCCCTATTTTGAACTATATTTTTCATGTACCCTAATTCCCCAACTGTTTGCTAGGGTGCAATTTTTAATCCTGTTCTCATAGCTAAATTTCTATGGTTTCCTTTCTTTTTTGGTGTCACAGCTACAGAAAAGGTGGTCGAGAAATGCGTTGATACATGTGGAAGAACATGCCACTAGAACCATGTATTCCATCCAACATGAATGTTAGAAATAAATGTTAACTCCGCAAGTAATCAAAAATTGATGTTGTGAAATAAAATTGTTGATGGCTAGCATAAGCTATTGTATTGGAGTATCTCTCCCTCTTACCTTTTCCATAGAGTGTTCTCTTTCTTCAATTCCTTTCATTTTTTTGTGGTCAGTGTTTACCCCTTCATTACCTAATCATTCACAAAGCATCTAAACACTTGTTTACAGCATGCTTGGCGACTATAACTAATAAAGAATTAAAAAAATACAGGCAATTGCATATAATCAAGTACAAGGAACAAGCTTGATAAGTAAAGGCTCAAAGTACGTCTAAAGATGACATAAAAGATCAAGAAAAGGGAAAATATAAATGGATGAGCAATTAAAGCTGCATATCAGGGAAGGTCCTCTTTTCTATCGGTCACAACACTGTTTGAAGGTATGCACAAAATGTGGTCATACATGCACATATTATCCATGCCTAAGAGCAACTTTTTCTATGCAAATGATTAAACTTGTCATGCATGTACATTTATGACCATATATAAGTTAACGGTACCTTTTAGAGGGGGAAAAATGATTGTCTCCAATACAAGGTACTCTCAGTAATAGGTGAGGCTAAAAATGAGCATCTTTTGAGAATTTATCAGAGTTAAATAGTTTCCACGAGAATCACCCCTAATGAAGAAGCACTCCTTCAGCACTATATGACTAAGGGCATTTACCTCATAAATATAGAAGCATCAGCTTTATTTAGTAAGGAAAATGATGAAAAATATAGTGCATGTGACAAGAGAGGGCACACAAAGGATAAATGCTAGCATGTTAATATAGGATTTCCTACTTGCCATCATAGGTTTACAGCACAATCACCTCAAACCTAATGTCAGAGGAATACCAATTTCAAAAATAGAAATACAGAATGGAGAAGATCACAAGCTGGTTAGTCCAAAGTCTGTCATCCAATATGTCTAATGTATCCCTTACATCTCAATAAGTTGAGCAACTATTGAAATTGCTACCACAAACTCACATTACATCTGGTACCAACAGTCTCATAGATGAAGAAATAGATCACTCATTCTCTAGTAATGTGACCTGCACACCAGCTTTAGTTGAGTCAAATGAATGGATATTTGACTCAAGCACTTCAGATCATATGTACTTTGATCACAAAATGTTTAAAACATCTGGTCAACTCCTGAACCCATTACATATAAATTTGGCTACAGGACACACAACATCTGTCACATATATAAGTCAAACCTATTTATGAAATGCTTTGATCCTTAAGGATATTTCATGTGTGATAAGTTTCAAATATAATTTGATATCCATAGCAAAGTCGGTCAAAGACAATAGACATTGTGCAATGTTTTACTCAAACATGTCCTTTATATAGGATTGTGTTGCTCAGAAGGTCAAGGGATTGGTAAAGAAATGAATTGAAGGGACTCTACTTTCTGGTTGATACAGATGTCAACTGCCCTGAAGTGAAGTAAATAATACAATCTGCTGAAGGATATAAGTACAAGATTGCTGAAAATCATTTGTTGAATGACTATGGGTGTAGATTATGTAATAAGTTATAGAAAATGATGTAGCTATGTGGCATCAAAGATTGGGTCATGTGTCCTTGTCTAAGCTAAAACATATTCCTGGATTAAAGTTTGATATGTCTTATGTGTATCTCGCTTGTGTCGTACTTGTCCAATGATAAAACACTCTAAATTGCCTTTTGAAAGGAAAAAAACATCGAGTGTCCCCATTGGAGCTGGTACATATTGATGCATGGGGGGCCTATAGAGTGAATACTTGTGGTAACAAGTGGTTCCTTTTGTCTATGGTGGATGACTATAGTAGAGCCACATGGACTTACCTCTTGACATATAAGCCTCAGGCTCTTGACACACTTCAAATCTTCTAGCATTATATTAAAAACCATTTTCAATATACTGTCAAGTCCATTATATCTGATAAAGCATTGGAATTTGATTCAAGGCCTTGTAAGCAATTTTTTTGCTGCCTATAGTCTTGTACATCAAATTAAATGTGTTGATAGACCTCAACAATACGGTATAGTAGAAAGAAAATATAGGCATTTGATTGAAATGTCTAGATCCTTGGGATTCCAAGCTTCTTTGCCATTACATTATTGGGGTTATTGTGGGTTAGTTGCTACACATATTATCAATGGACTACCCTCTTCTATTTTGCATAACAAAACATCATTTGAGTTACCATTTCACAAAGCCCTTACTTATGCGCACCTAAAGGTATTTGGTTGCCTGGCCTTTGCCCCTAATCCTATGAGAACCACTCATAAATTTCAGCCTAAGGATGTATCTTGTTTATTTGTGGGATATCCACACAATAAAAAAGGATACATTCTTATGAATCTTCTCACTAAGCATTTTTTTGTATCAAGAGATGTCACTTTTTGCTGAGCATATATTCCCTATAAACAATCTAGCTTGAGTCAGTATGCCTAGCCTCTAACTTCGCCTTTGTGAGGTACACACACATGGACTAATGATTATTTGTAGCTTACTCCTTCAGACATACAGTTTAGTACTCCACATCCAACTTCTATGGATGAAGTTCTTGGCTTAGGTAATGATTCTAGTACCATAAGTGGTATTAGTTCTTCTCCTACACCTAATCCAAGTACCATAAGTGGTACTCAAACAGTTAGTTAGCAACCACCACAAGGTCTTGTAAGGAGGTCTACTAGGACTAGTAAACCACCTTCTTAGCTACATAATTTTGTAAGTGTAGTTGTGTCTGCTTCTGGTGCTTCCGAAGTGTCATATTCTTTAAGTAATTGCCTTTCCTATAAGCATCTTCCACCTCATTATCAGTCTTATATTATAATCTTGACTACTACTTCAGACCCTTTATCTTTTGCACAAGCAATACAGGATGCTAAGTGGTGCTCAACCGTCACTGTAGAACTTAGAACCCTAGAAATCAATGGTGCTTGGAAGCTCTTTTCTTTACAAGCTAGCAAAACTACCATTGGTGCAAATGGATATATGAAACCGTGCTAAAATCAAATGGCACAGTTGAGAGGCACAAAGCCAGACTTGTTACTCAAGGGTTTTGTTGAGTTATTTTGTTTAGTTTTGATGATAACAAATCCAAGTATAAGCAATTT